>JAKVIS010002126.1:0-26260 GCA_033119425.1 Bufotes viridis
CCGAGTCTGGTGACCCAGCTGTTGCAGGCCAAGTTTTCATAGTGTCCGGGCAAAAACATATATTTTGTTGTGGGTGAAATTCAACCGCTCAAAATAGGCAATACCCTGAATCTGGTGTCCCAGCTGCTGCAGGCCAAGTTTCTCATAGTAGTCCGTAAAACATATATTTGTGTCTCTGGGGTGAAATCTCACCTGCCAAAATAGCAATACCATAAATCAGTGGTTTGCAGCTGTGCATGGCCAAGATTCATAGTGTCCTCAAAAACATATATTTTGTTGTGGGGGTGGAATTCGATTGCCAAATAGCAACATCCTGAATCTGGTGTCCCAGCCGTTGCAGGCCAAGTTTCATAGTGTCCGCAAAAACATATATATTTTGGTACTAAGTGGATCACCAAGCTAAAATAGCAATACCATAAATCAGTGGTTTCATTGGCTGTGGCTGCGCCAAGATCTCATAGTGTCCGCAAAATACAGTATCTTGTTGTGGGGTGAAATTCAACTGCTAAAATAGCAATCAGCCTTGAATTCCGGTGCCACAGCTGTGGCATGGCATAGCTCATAGTGAAGTGTCCGCCAAAACATATATTTTGTTCTGGAGTGAATTCAACTGCCGCAAACAGCAATACCCTGAATCAGTGGTGTCTCAGCTAAGCTGGCTGGCCAAGTTTCATAGTGTCCTGCAAATACATATATTTTGTTCTGGGGTGAAATTCAATTGCCAAAATAGCAATACACTGAATCTGGCTGTCACAGCTGTGGGATGGCTAAGTCAATAGTGTCTGGAGCGTAACAGGTATATTTTGTTCTGGGGGTGAAATTCAATTGCCAAAATAGTCAAATACCATAAATCAGTGGTTTTCAGCTGTGGCTGGCCAAGATTCACAGTGTCCGCAAAACATATATTATTTTGTTGTGGGGTGAAATTCAATTGCCACAAAAATAGCAATACTCCTGAATCTGTGTGGTTCCCAGCTGTGGCTGGCCAAGTCTCTGTAGTGTCCCGCAAACATGTGTTTTGTTGTGGGGTGAAATTCAATTGCCAAAATAGCCATACCCTGAATCTGTGGTGTCCCAGCTGTGGCATGGCCAAGTTTCATAGTGTCCGCAAAACATATATTTGGTTCTGGGTGAAATTCAATTGCCAAAATAGCAATACCCTGAATCTGCGTGTCTCAGCTGTTGCAGGCCAAGATTCTATAGTGTCCGCAAAACATATATTTTGTTCTGGGGTGAAATTCAATTGCCAAAATAGCAATAACCCTGAATCAGTGGTGTCCCAGCTGTTGCAGGCCAAGATTCATAGTGTCCGCCAAAACATATATTTTGTTCTGGGTGAAATTCAATTGCCAAAATAGCAATACCATAAATCAGTGGTTTCAGCTGTGGCTGGCCAAGATTCATAGTGTCCGCAAAAACATATATTTTGTTCTGGGGTGAAATTCAATTGCCAAAATAGCAATACCATGAATCTGGTGTCTCAGCTGTTGCATGGCCAAGTATTCATAGTGTCCGCCAAAACATATATTTTGTTCTGGGTGAAATTCAATTGCCAAAATAGCAATACCATGAATCTGGTGGTCCCAGCTGTGGCTGGCCAAGATTCATAGTGTCCGCAAAACATATATTTTGTTCTGGGTGAAATGCAATTGCCAAAATAGCAATACTCATGAATCTGGTGTCCCAGCTGTTGCAGGCCAAGTATTCATAGTGTCCGCAAAACATATATTTTGTTCTGGGGTGAAATTCAATTGCCAAAATAGCAATACCATAAATCAGTGGTTTCAGCTGTGGCTGGGCCAAGATATCAATAGTGTCCGCCAAAACATATATTTTTGTTATGGGTGAAATTCAATTGCCAAAATAGCAATACCCTGAATCTGGTGTCCCAGCTGTTGCAGGCCAAGTTTCATAGTGTCCGCTAAAACATATATTTTGTTCTGGGGTGAAATTCAATTGCCAAAATAGCAATACCCTGAATCTGTGGTCCCAGCTGTTGCAGGCCAAGATTTCATAGTGTCCGCAAAACATATATTTTGTCTCTGGGGTGAAATTCAATTGCCAAAATAGGCAATACCATAAATCAGTGGTTTCCAGCTGTGGCTGGCCAAGACTTCATAGTAGTGCCAAAAACATATATTTTGTTCTGGGGTGAAATTCAATTGCAAAATAGCAATACCCTGAATCTGGTGTCCCAGCTGTTGCAGGCCAAGTTTCATAGTGTCCGCAAAAACATATATTTTGTTCTGGGCAGAAATTCAATTGCCAAAATAGCAATACCATAAATCAGTGGTGTTCCAGCTGTGGCTGCCAAGTATTCATAGTGTCCGCAAAACATATGATGGTTCTGGGGTTGAATTCAATTGCCCAAAATAGCAATACCCTGAATCTGGTGGTCCCAGCTGTGGCAGGTGCCAAGTTTCATAGTGTCCCGTAAAAACACATATATTTTGTTGTGGGTGAAATTCACTGCCAAAATAGCAATACCCTGAATCTGGTGTGTTTCAGCTGTGGCTGGCCAAGTTTCATAGTGTCCGGCAAAAAACATATATTTTGTCGTGGGTGAAATTCAATTGCCAAAATTGCAACACCCTGAATCAGTGGTGTCCCAGCTGTTGTGGTGGCCAAGTTTCATAGGTGTCCGCAAAAACATATATCTTGTTCTGGGGTGAAATTCAATTGCCAAAATAGCAATAAGCTCATAAATCTAAGTGGTCTCAGCTGTGGCTGGCCAAGATATTATAGTGTCCGCAAAACATATATTTTGTTGTGGGGTGAAATTCAATTGCACAAAATAGCAATACCATAAATCAGTGGTTTCAGCTGTGGCTGGCCAAGTTTCATGGTGTCCCAATTATATATTTTGCTAAGTAGAAATTAATTGCCAAAATAGCAATAACAAAATCTGCAGGCCACAGTTGTGGATGGCAAAGTATAATAGTGTCCGCAAGAACATATATTTTGTTCTGGGGTGAAATTCAATTGCCAAAATAGCAAATACCATAAAATCAGTGGTTTCATCTGTGGCTGGGCCAAGATTTATGTCCAAAAACACATATTTTGTCCGATTCATAGTGTCCGCAAAAACATATATTTTGTTGTGTGGGGTGAAATTCAATTGCCAAAGTAGCACATACCCTGAATCTGGTGTCCCAGCTGTTGCAGGCCAAGTGCCATAGTGTCCGCAAAAACGATATATTTTGTTGTGGGTGATATTCAATTGCCAAAATAGCAACACCCTGAATCTGGTGGTCCCAGCTGTGGCATGCTAGCTTCATAGTGTCCGCAAAAACATATATTTTGTTCTGGGTAGAAATTCAATTGCCGGGTAAATAGCAATACCATGAATCTGGTGGTCCCAGCTGGCGTAAGGGCCAAGTTTCATAGTGTCCGCAAAAACATATATTTTGTTCTGGGGTGAAATTCAAACTGCCAAAATAGCAATACCCTCCGAATCTGGTGGTCCCAGCTGTTGCTGGCCAAGTTTCATAGTGTCCGCAAAAAAACATATATTTTGTTGTGGGGTGAAATTCAACTGCCAAAATAGCAATACTCCTGAATCAGTGGTGTTCCAGCTGTGGTATGGCCAAGTTTCATAGTGTCCGCAAAAACATGTATCTTGTTCTTGGGGTGAAATTCAATTGCCAAAATAGCAATACCATAAATCTGGTGGCTCTCAAGCAGCTGTGGCTGGCCAAGTTTCCTTATGCGTCCTGCCAAAACATATATTTTGTCTCTGGGGTGAAATTCAATTGCCAAAATAGCAATACCATAAATCAGTGGTTTCAGCTGTGGCTGGGCCAAGTTTCATAGTGTCCTGCAAATCATATATTTTGTTGTGGGGTGAAATTTAATTGCCAAAATAGCAATACCCTGAATCTACAGGTCACAGCTGTGGCATGGCCAAGTTTCATAAGCTGTCAAGAACACATATTTTGTTCTGGGGTGAAATTCACCCTTGCACAAAATAGCACACTTTGAATCGTTGGTGTCTCAGCTGTCGACAATAAGAGTCATAGTGTCCGCAAAACATATATTTTGTTGTGGGGTGAAATTCAATTGCCAAAATAGCGATACCCTGATAAATCTGGTGGTCCGAGCTGTATTGCAGGCCAAGTTTCATAGTGCGTCCACAAAACATAGAGATGGTTGTGGGGTGAAATTCAATTGCCAAAATAGCAATACCCTGAATCTGGTGGTCCCAGCTGTGGCATGGCCAAGTTTCATAGTGTGTCCGCAAAAACATATATTTTGTTGTGGGGTGAAACTCAACTGCCAAAATAGCAATAATCCATGAATCTGGTGGTCTCAGCTGTGGCTGGCCAAGATTCGATAGTGTCCGCAAAACATATATTTTGATCTGCGGTGAAATTCAATTGCCAAAATAGCAATACACTCCTGAATCTGGTGGTCCCAGCTGTGGCTGGCCAAGTTTCATAGTGTCCGCAAAACATATATTTTGTTCTGGGGTGAAAATCAATTGCCAAAATAGCAATAACCATTTCTGAATCAGTGGTGTCCTGCTGTGGCTGGCACAAGTTCCATAGCGTCCGCAAAAACATATATCTTGTTCGTGGGGTGAAATTCAATTGCCAAAATAGCAATACCATAAATCTGGTGTCCCAGCTGTTGCAGGCCAGGATTCATAGTGTCCGCAAAAACATATATTTTGTTCTGGGGTGACATTCAATTGCCAAAATAGCAATACCCTGAATCTGGTGTCCCAGCTGTTGCAGGCCAGGATTTCATAGTGTCCGCAAAAACATATATTTTGTTCTGGGGTGACATTCAATTGCCAAAATAGCAATACCCTGAATCTGGTGTCCCAGCTGTTGCAGGCCAGGATTCATAGTGTCCGCAAAAACATATATTTTGTTCTGGGGTGACATTCAATTGCCAAAATAGCAATACCCTGAATCTGGTGTCCCAGCTGTTGCAGGCCAGGATTCATAGTGTCCGCCAAAAACATATATTTTGTTCTGGGGTGACATTCAATTGCCAAAATAGCAATACCCTGAATCTGGTGTCCCAGCTGTTGCAGGCCAGGATTCATAGTGTCCGCAAAAACATATATTTTGTTCTGGGGTGACATTCAATTGCCAAAATAGCAATACCCTGAATCTGGTGTCCCAGCTGTTGCAGGCCAGGATTCATAGTGTCCGCAAAAACATATATTTTGTTCTGGGGTGACATTCAATTGCCAAAATAGCAATACCCTGAATCTGGTGTCCCAGCTGTTGCAGGCCAGGATTCATAGTGTCCGCAAAAACATATATTTTGTTCTGGGGTGAAATTCAATTGCCAAAATAGCAATACCCTGAATCTGGTGTCCCAGCTGTTGCAGGCCAGGATTCATAGTGTCCGCAAAAACATATATTTTGTTCTGGGGTGACATTCAATTGCCAAAATAGCAATACCCTGAATCTGGTGTCCCAGCTGTTGCAGGCCAGGATTCATAGTGTCCGCAAAAACATATATTTTGTTCTGGGGTGACATTCAATTGCCAAAATAGCAATACCCTGAATCTGGTGTCCCAGCTGTTGCAGGCCAGGATTCATAGTGTCCGCAAAAACATATATTTTGTTCTGGGGTGACATTCAATTGCCAAAATAGCAATACCCTGAATCTGGTGTCCCAGCTGTTGCAGGCCAGGATTCATAGTGTCCGCAAAAACATATATTTTGTTCTGGGGTGACATTCAATTGCCAAAATAGCAATACCCTGAATCTGGTGTCCCAGCTGTTGCAGGCCAGGATTCATAGTGTCCGCCAAAAACATATATTTTGTTCTGGGGTGAAATTCAATTGCCAAAATAGCAATACCCTGAATCTGGTGTCCCAGCTGTTGCAGGCCAGGATTCATAGTGTCCGCAAAAACATATATTTTGTTCTGGGGTGACATTCAATTGCCAAAATAGCAATACCCTGAATCTGGTGTCCCAGCTGTTGCAGGCCAGGATTCATAGTGTCCGTCAAAAACATATATTTTGTTCTGGGGTGACATTCAATTGCCAAAATAGCAATACCCTGAATCTGGTGTCCCAGCTGTTGCAGGCCAGGATTCATAGTGTCCGCAAAAACATATATTTTGTTCTGGGGTGACATTCAATTGCCAAAATAGCAATACCCTGAATCTGGTGTCCCAGCTGTTGCAGGCCAGGATTCATAGTGTCCGCAAAAACATATATTTTGTTCTGGGGTGACATTCAATTGCCAAAATAGCAATACCCTGAATCTGGTGTCCCAGCTGTTGCAGGCCAGGATTCATAGTGTCCGCAAAAACATATATTTTGTTCTGGGGTGACATTCAATTGCCAAAATAGCAATACCCTGAATCTGGTGTCCCAGCTGTTGCAGGCCAGGATTCATAGTGTCCGCAAAAACATATATTTTGTTCTGGGGTGACATTCAATTGCCAAAATAGCAATACCCTGAATCTGGTGTCCCAGCTGTTGCAGGCCAGGATTCATAGTGTCCGCAAAAACATATATTTTGTTCTGGGGTGACATTCAATTGCCAAAATAGCAATACCCTGAATCTGGTGTCCCAGCTGTTGCAGGCCAGGATTCATAGTGTCCGCAAAAACATATATTTTGTTCTGGGGTGACATTCAATTGCCAAAATAGCAATACCCTGAATCTGGTGTCCCAGCTGTTGCAGGCCAGGATTCATAGTGTCCGCAAAAACATATATTTTGTTCTGGGGTGACATTCAATTGCCAAAATAGCAATACCCTGAATCTGGTGTCCCAGCTGTTGCAGGCCAGGATTCATAGTGTCCGCAAAAAACATATATTTTGTTCTGGGGTGACATTCAATTGCCAAAATAGCAATACCCTGAATCTGGTGTCCCAGCTGTTGCAGGCCAGGATTCATAGTGTCCGCAAAACATATATTTTGTTCTGGGGTGACATTCAATTGCCAAAATAGCAATACCCTGAATCTGGTGTCCCAGCTGTTGCAGGCCAGGATTCATAGTGTCCGCAAAAACATATATTTTGTTCTGGGGTGACATTCAATTGCCAAAATAGCAATACCCTGAATCTGGTGTCCCAGCTGTTGCAGGCCAGGATTCATAGTGTCCGCAAAAACATATATTTTGTTCTGGGGTGACATTCAATTGCCAAAATAGCAATACCCTGAATCTGGTGTCCCAGCTGTTGCAGGCCAGGATTCATAGTGTCCGCCAAAAACATATATTTTGTTCTGGGGTGACATTCAATTGCCAAAATAGCAATACCCTGAATCTGGTGTCCCAGCTGTTGCAGGCCAGGATTCATAGTGTCCGCAAAAACATATATTTTGTTCTGGGGTGACATTCAATTGCCAAAATAGCAATACCCTGAATCTGGTGTCCCAGCTGTTGCAGGCCAGGATTCATAGTGTCCGCAAAAACATATATTTTGTTCTGGGGTGACATTCAATTGCCAAAATAGCAATACCCTGAATCTGGTGTCCCAGCTGTTGCAGGCCAAGATTCATAGTGTCCGACAAAACATATGATTTGTTCTGGGGTGAAATTCAATTGCCAAAATAGCAATACCATGAATCTGGTGTCGCCAGCTGTGCATGGCAAAGTATATATAGTGTCCGCAAAACATATATTTGTTCTGGGATGAAATCAATTGCCAAAATAGCAATACCATAAATCAGTGGTTTCCAGCTGTGTGCAGGCCAAGATTCATAGTGTCCGTAAAACATATATTTTGTTTTTGGGTGAAATTCACTGCCAAAATAGCAATACCATAAATCAGTGGTCCCAGCTGTTGCATGGCAAAGTATGTCATAGTGTCCGCAAAAACATATATTTTGGTTCTGGGTGAAATTCAACTTGCTAAAATAGTAATACCCGAACGGTATCTCCAGCTGTTGCAGGCCAAGATTCATATGTCCCAAAAACATATATTTTGTTCTGGGGTGAAATTCAATTGCCAAAATAGCAATACCTGTAACTGGTGTCCCAGCTGTTGCAGGCCAGTCATAGTGTCCGTCAAAAACATATTTTGTTCTGGGGTGAAATTCAATTGCCAAAATAGCAATACCCATGAACCTGGTGTCGCAGCTGTTGCAGGCCAGGATTCATAGTGTCCGCGAAACATATATTTTGTTCTGGGGTGACATTCAATTGCCAAAATAGGCAATACCTTGAATCTGGTGTTCCAGCTGTTGCAGGCCAAGATTTCATAGTGTCCGCAAAACATATATTTTGTTCTGGGTGAAATTCAATTGCCAAAATAGCAATCCTGAATCTGTGTCCCAGCTGTTGCAGGCCAAGTTTCATAGTGTCCGTAAAAACATATATTTTGTTCTGGGGTGAAATCTCAATTGCCAAAATAGTCAATACCCTGAATCTGGTGTCCCAGCTGTTGCAGGCCAAGATTCATAGTGTCCGCAAAAACATATATTTTGTTCTGGGGTGAAATTCAATTGCCAAAATAGCAATACCCTAGAATCAGTGGTCCCAGCTGTTGCTGGCCAGGATTCTAGTGTCCGCAAAAACATATATTTTGTTCTGGGGTGACATTAATTGCCAAAATAGCAATACCCTGAATCTGGTGTCCCAGCTGCTGCAGGCCAAGCTTCATAGTGTCCGCAAAAACATATATTTTGTTCTGGGGTGAAATTCAATTGCCAAAATAGCAACAGCCCTGAATCAGTGGTGTCCCAGCTGTTGCAGGCCAAGATTCATAGTGTCCGCACAAAACATATATTTTGTTCTGGGGTGAAATTCAACTGCTAAAATAGCAATACCCTGAATCTGGTGTCCCAGCTGTTGCAGGCCAAGATTCATAGTGTCCGCAAAAACATATATTTTGTTCTGGGGTGACATTCAATTGCCAAAATAGCAATACCATAAATCTAGTGGTCGCCAGCTGTTGCTGGCCAGGATTCATAGTGTCCGCAAAACATATATTTTGTTCTGGGGTGAAATTCAATTGCCAAAATAGCAATACCCTGAATCTGGTGTGCCACAGCTGTTGCAGGCCAAGGATCTATAGGTGTCCGCAGAAAACATATATTTTTGTTCTGGGGTGAAATTCAATTGCCAAAATAGCAATACCATGAATCAGTGGTGTCCCAGCTGTTGCTGGCCAAGTATTCATAGTGTCCGCAAAACATATATATTTTGTTCTGGGTGAAATTCAATTGCCAAAATAGCAATACCTCTGAATCTGGTGTCCCAGCTGTTGCAGGCCAAGATTCATAGTAGGTCCGCAAAACATATATTTTGTTCTGGGGTGAAATTCAATTGCCAAAATAGCAATACCTCTGAATCTGGTAGTCCCAGCTGTTGCAGGCCACGCTTTCATAGTGTCCGCAAAACATATATTTTGTTCTGGGTGAAATTCAATTGCCAAAATAGAGCAATACCATAAATCAGTGGTTTCCAGCTGTGGCTGGCCAAGTATTCATAGTGTCCGCAAAACATATATATTTTGTTCTGGGGTGAAATTCAATTGCCAAAATAGCAATACCCTAGAATCTGGTGGTCCCAGCTGTTGGCATGGCCACGTTCATAGTGTCCGCAAAACATATATTTTGTTCTGGGGTGAAATTCAATTGCCAAAATAGCAACACTTCATGAATCAGTGGTGTCCCAGCTGTGGCTAGGCCAAGATTCATAGTGTGTCCGCAAAAACATATATTTTGTTCTGGGGTGAAATTCAATTGCCAAAATAGCACAATTCTGAATCTGAGTGTTCCAGCTGTTGCAGGCCAAGTTTCATAGTGTCGCAAAAACATATATTTTGTTCTGGGTGAAATTCAATTGCCAAAATAGACAATACCCTGAATCTGGTGTCCCAGCTGTTGCAGGCCAAGTTTCATAGTGTCCGTAAAAACATATATTTGTTCTGGGGTGAAATTAAGTTGCCAAAATAGCAATACCATAAATCAGGTGGTTTCAGCTGTGGCTGGCCAAGTATTACAGTGTCCAAAACATATATTTTGTTCTGGGTGAAATTCAATTGCCAAAATAGCAATACCATGAATCTGTGAGTCCCAGCTGTGGCTAGGCCAAGTTTCATAGTGTCCGCCAAAACATATATTTTGTTCTGGGGTGAAATTCAATTGCCAAAATAGCAATACCCTGAATCTGGTGTCCCAGCTGTTGCAGGCCAGATCTATAGTGTCCGCAAAACATATATTTTGTTCTGGGGTGACATTCAATTGCCAAAATAGCAATACCCTGAATCTAGTGTCCCAGCTGTTGCAGGCCAAGATTCATAGTGTCCGCAAAAACATATATTTTGTTCTGGGGTGAAATTCAATTGCCAAAATAGCAATACCTGAATCTGGTGGTCCCAGCTGCTGCAGGCCAGGGATCATAGTGTCCGTCAAAACATATATTTTGTTCTGGGGTGAAATTCAATTGCCAAAATAGCAATACCCTGAATCTGGTGGTCCCAGCTGTTGCTGGCCAAGTTTCATAGTGTCCGCCAAAACATATATTTTGTTCTGGGGTGAAATTCAATTGCCAAAATAGCAATACCACTGAATCAGTGGTGTCCCAGCTGTTGCAGGCCAAGTTTCATAGTGTCCGTAAAACATATATTTTGTTCTGGGGTGAAATTCAATTGCCAAAATAGCAATACCCTGAATCTGGTGTCCCAGCTGTTGCAGGCCAAGATTCATAGTGTCCGCCAAAACATATATTTTGTTCTGGGGTGAAATTCAATTGCCAAAATAGCAATACCCTGAATCTGGTGGTCCCAGCTGTTGCAGGCCAAGTTTCATAGTGTCCGCCAAAACATATATTTTGTTCTGGGGTGAAATTCAATTGCCAAAATAGCAATACCATGAATCAGTGGTTTCAGCTGTGGCTGGCCAAGTTTCATAGTGTCCGCCAAAACATATATTTTGTTCTGGGGTGAAATTCAATTGCCAAAATAGCAATACCCTGAATCGGTGTTCCAGCTGTTGCATGGCCAAGTATTCATAGTGTCCGCAAAAACATATATTTTGTTCTGGGGTGAAATTCAATTGCCAAAATAGCAATACTCCTGAATCTGGTGTCCCAGCTGTTGCAGGCCAAGATTCATAGTGTCCGCAAAAACATATATTTTGTTCTGGGGTGAAATTCAATTGCCAAAATAGCAATACCATGAATCTGGTGTTCCAGCTGTTGCATGGCCAAGATTCATAGTGTCCGCAAAAACATATATTTTGTTCTGGGGTGAAATTCAATTGCCAAAATAGCAATACCCTGAATCTGGTGTCCCAGCTGTTGCAGGCCAAGATTCATAGTGTCCAGCAAAACATATATTTTGTTCTGGGGTGAAATTCAATTGCCAAAATAGCAATACCATGAATCTAGTGTCCCAGCTGTGGCTGGCCAAGTATTATAGTGTCCGCAAAAACATATATTTTGTTCTGGGGTGAAATTCAATTGCCAAAATAGCAATACCCTGAATCTGGTGTCCCAGCTGTTGCAGGCCAAGATTCATAGTGTCCGCCAAAACATATATTTTGTTCTGGGGTGAAATTCAATTGCCAAAATAGCAATACCCTGAATCTGGTGTCCCAGCTGTTGCAGGCCAAGTTTCATAGTGTCCGCCAAAACATATATTTTGTTCTGGGGTGAAATTCAATTGCCAAAATAGCAATACCCTGAATCTGGTGTCCCAGCTGTTGCAGGCCAAGTTTCATAGTGTCCGCTAAAACATATATTTTGTTCTGGGGTGAAATTCAATTGCCAAAATAGCAATACTCTGAATCTGGTGTCCCAGCTGTTGCAGGCCAAGATTCATAGTGTCCGCAAAACATATATTTTGTTCTGGGGTGAAATTCAATTGCCAAAATAGCAATACCCTGAATCTGGTGTCCCAGCTGTTGCAGGCCAAGATTCATAGTGTCCGCCAAAACATATATTTTGTTCTGAGGTGAAATTCAATTGCCAAAATAGCAATACTCCTGAATCTGGTGTCCCAGCTGTTGCAGGCCAAGTATTCATAGTGTCCGCAAAACATATATTTTGTTCTGGGGTGAAATTCAATTGCCAAAATAGCAATACCCTGAATCTGGTGTCCCAGCTGTTGCAGGCCAAGATTCATAGTGTCCGCAAAAACATATATTTTGTTCTGGGGTGAAATTCAATTGCCAAAATAGCAATACCCTGAATCTGGTGTCCCAGCTGTTGCAGGCCAAGATTCATAGTGTCCGCAAAAACATATATTTTGTTCTGGGGTGAAATTCAATTGCCAAAATAGCAATACCCTGAATCTGGTGTCCCAGCTGTTGCAGGCCAAGTATTCATAGTGTCCGCAAAACATATATTTTGTTCTGGGGTGAAATTCAATTGCCAAAATAGCAATACCTCTGAATCTGGTGTCCCAGCTGTTGCAGGCCAAGATTCATAGTGTCCGCAAAACATATATTTTGTTCTGGGGTGAAATTCAATTGCCAAAATAGCAATACCCTGAATCTGGTGTCCCAGCTGTTGCAGGCCAGATTCATAGTGTCCGCCAAAACATATATTTTGTTCTGGGGTGAAATTCAATTGCCAAAATAGCAATACCCTGAATCTGGTGTCCCAGCTGTTGCAGGCCAGGATTCATAGTGTCCGCAAAAACATATATTTTGTTCTGGGGTGACATTCAATTGCCAAAATAGCAATACCCTGAATCTGGTGTCCCAGCTGTTGCAGGCCAGGATTCATAGTGTCCGCAAAAACATATATTTTGTTCTGGGGTGAAATTCAACTGCCAAAATAGCAATACCCTGAATCTGGTGTCCCAGCTGTTGCAGGCCAAGATTCATAGTGTCCTGCAAAACATATATTTTGTTCTGGGGTGAAATTCAATTGCCAAAATAGCAATACCCTGAATCTGGTGTCCCAGCTGTTGCAGGCCAAGATTCATAGTGTCCGCAAAACATATATTTTGTTCTGGGGTGAAATTCAATTGCCAAATAGCAATACCCTGAATCTGGTGTCCCAGCTGTTGCAGGCCAGATTCATAGTGTCCGCAAAACATATATTTTGTTCTGGGGTGAAATTCAATTGCCAAAATAGCAATACCCTGAATCTGGTGTCCCAGCTGTTGCAGGCCAGGATTCATAGTGTCCGCCAAAACATATATTTTGTTCTGGGGTGAAATTCAATTGCCAAAATAGCAATACTCCTGAATCTGGTGTCCCAGCTGTTGCAGGCCAAGTATTCATAGTGTCCGCCAAAACATATATTTTGTTCTGGGGTGAAATTCAATTGCCAAAATAGCAATACTCTGAATCTGGTGTCCCAGCTGTTGCAGGCCAAGATTCATAGTGTCCGCAAAAACATATATTTTGTTCTGGGTGAAATTCAACTGCCAAAATAGCAATACCCTGAATCTGGTGTCCCAGCTGTTGCAGGCCAGGATTCATAGTGTCCGCAAAACATATATTTTGTTCTGGGGTGAAATTCAATTGCCAAAATAGCAATACCCTGAATCTGGTGTCCCAGCTGTTGCAGGCCAAGATTCATAGTGTCCGTCAAAAACATATATTTTGTTCTGGGGTGAAATTCAATTGCCAAAATAGCAATACCCTGAATCTGGTGTCCCAGCTGTTGCAGGCCAGGATTCATAGTGTCTCGTAAAAACATATATTTTGTTCTGGGGTGAAATTCAATTGCCAAAATAGCAATACCTTGAATCTGGTGTCCCAGCTGTTACAGGCCAGGATTCATAGTGTCCGCAAAACATATATTTTGTTCTGGGTGACATTCACTGCCAAAATAGCACAGCTTGAGAATCTGGTGTCCCAGCTGTTACAGGCCATGTTTCATAGTGTCCGTCAAAACATATATATTTTGTTCTGAGGACACTGGCATTGCCAAAATAGCAATACCCTGGAATCTGGTGTCCCAGCTGTTGCAGGCCAGGAACTCATAGTGCCGCAAAAAACATATATTTTGCTCTGAGGTGACGTCCAATTGCCGAAATAGCAATCACTCCTGAATCTGGTGTCCCAGCTGCTGCAGGCCAGGACTCATAGGTGTCTCGCCAAAACATATTTTGTTCTGGGGGCATTATCCAACCGCCAAAACAGCAATACTCTGAGTCTGGTGTCCCAGCTGTTGCAGGCCAGGATTCAGTGTCCTCACAGAAACATATATTTGGTTCTGGGGTGAAGTATTCAATTGCCAGTGTCAGCAATAACCCTGAATCTGGTGTCCCAGCTGCTGCAGGCCAGGATTCAAGCAGTGTCCGCAAAAACATATATTTTGTTCTGGGGTGACATTCAATCAGCCAAAATAGTACACTAACAGATATAAACCATAGTAGCCATATATTTTAGTCTTAAGAGATACCAATTGTCAAAATAGTAATACCCTGAATCTGGTGTCCCAGCCGTTGCAGGGCAGGATTCATGGTGTCCATGCCAAAAACATATGTGTTTGTTTCTAGGTGACACTCACTTGTACAATACCCTGAATCTGGTGTCCCAGCTGCAGGTCATCGCCGAGCAGGTTCAAACATATATTTGTCTGGTTACCACTAAATAGCACCTGGTGTCCCAACTGTTGCAGGTCACCATAGTGTCCAAGAAAAACATATTTTGCTCTGAGTACCACCAGCCAGCTGCACACCACCTGGTGTCCGTAGGCCAGATTTATAGTGTCCAAGAAAACATGGGAGTTTGTTTAAGTATTTCACTGTGCCAAAATAGCAATACCTCTGGAATCTGGTGTCCCAGCTGTTTTGCAAGGATTCATAGCTACTTTGGCAATTGAATGTCACCCCAGAACAAAAATATATGTTTTTACGGACACTATGAATCCTGGCCTGCAACAGCTGGGACACCAGATTCAGGGTATTGCTATTTTGGCAATTGAATGTCACCCCAGAACAAAATATATGTTTTTGACGGACACTATGAATCCTGGCCTGCAACAGCTGGGACACCAGATTCAGGGTATTGCTATTTTGGCAATTGAATTTCACCCCAGAACAAAATATATGTTTTTGACGGACACTATGAAATCCTGGCCTGCAACAGCTGGGACACCAGATTCAGGGTATTGCTATTTTGGCAATTGAATGTCACCCCAGAACAAAATATATGTTTTTGACGGACACTATGAATCCTGGCCTGCAACAGCTGGGACACCAGATTCAGGGTATTGCTATTTTGGCAATTGAATGTCACCCCAGAACAAAATATATGTTTTTACGGACACTATGAATCCTGGCCTGCAACAGCTGGGACACCAGATTCAGGGTATTGCTATTTTGGCAATTGAATTTCACCCCAGAACAAAATATATGTTTTTACGGACACTATGAATCCTGGCCTGCAACAGCTGGGACACCAGATTCAGGGTATTGCTATTTTGGCAATTGAATGTCACCCCAGAACAAAATATATGTTTTTACGGACACTATGAATCCTGGCCTGCAACAGCTATATTGCTATTTTGGCAATTGAATGTCACCCCAGAACAAAATATATGTTTTTGACGGACACTATGAATCCTGGCCTGCAACAGCTGGGACACCAGATTCAGGGTATTGCTATTTTGGCAATTGAATGTCACCCCAGAACAAAATATATGTTTTTGACGGACACTATGAATCCTGGCCTGCAACAGCTGGGACACCAGATTCAGGGTATTGCTATTTTGGCAATTGAATGTCACCCCAGAACAAAATATATGTTTTTACGGACACTATGAATCCTGGCCTGCAACAGCTGGGACACCAGATTCAGGGTATTGCTATTTTGGCAATTGAATGTCACCCCAGAACAAAATATATGTTTTTGCGGACACTATGAATCCTGGCCTGCAACAGCTGGGACACCAGATTCAGGGTATTGCTATTTTGGCAATTGAATGTCACCCCAGAACAAAATATATGTTTTTGACGGACACTATGAATCCTGGCCTGCAACAGCTGGGACACCAGATTCAGGGTATTGCTATTTTGGCAATTGAATGTCACCCCAGAACAAAATATATGTTTTTGACGGACACTATGAATCCTGGCCTGCAACAGCTGGGACACCAGATTCAGGGTATTGCTATTTTGGCAATTGAATGTCACCCCAGAACAAAATATATGTTTTTACGGACACTATGAATCCTGGCCTGCAACAGCTGGGACACCAGATTCAGGGTATTGCTATTTTGGCAATTGAATGTCACCCCAGAACAAAATATATGTTTTTGACGGACACTATGAATCCTGGCCTGCAACAGCTGGGACACCAGATTCAGGGTATTGCTATTTTGGCAATTGAATGTCACCCCAGAACAAAATATATGTTTTTGACGGACACTATGAATCCTGGCCTGCAACAGCTGGGACACCAGATTCAGGGTATTGCTATTTTGGCAATTGAATGTCACCCCAGAACAAAATATATGTTTTTGACGGACACTATGAATCCTGGCCTGCAACAGCTGGGACACCAGATTCAGGGTATTGCTATTTTGGCAATTGAATGTCACCCCAGAACAAAATATATGTTTTTGCGGACACTATGAATCCTGGCCTGCAACAGCTGGGACACCAGATTCAGGGTATTGCTATTTTGGCAATTGAATTTCACCCCAGAACAAAATATATGTTTTTACGGACACTATGAATCCTGGCCTGCAACAGCTGGGACACCAGATTCAGGGTATTGCTATTTTGGCAATTGAATGTCACCCCAGAACAAAATATATGTTTTTGACGGACACTATGAATCCTGGCCTGCAACAGCTATATTGCTATTTTGGCAATTGAATGTCACCCCAGAACAAAATATATGTTTTTGCGGACACTATGAATCCTGGCCTGCAACAGCTGGGACACCAGATTCAGGGTATTGCTATTTTGGCAATTGAATGTCACCCCAGAACAAAATATATGTTTTTGCGGACACTATGAATCCTGGCCTGCAACAGCTGGGACACCAGATTCAGGGTATTGCTATTTTGGCAATTGAATGTCACCCCAGAACAAAATATATGTTTTTTGATGGACACTATGAATCCTGGCCTGCAACAGCTGGGACACCAGATTCAGGGTATTGCTATTTTGGCAATTGAATGTCACCCCAGAACAAAATATATGTTTTTGACGGACACTATGAACCGCTGGCCTCGCAACAGCTGGGACAACCGTGATTCAGGGTATTGCTATTTTGGCAACTGGAGCTGTCACCCCAGAACGCAACATATGGTTTTGTGACACCATGAATCCTGTCCTGCAACAGCCGGGACACCAGATTCAGGGTGTGGCCACATTTGGCAATTGAACGCTCGCCCCAGAACAAAACATATGTCGCTTGACGGACACTATGAATCCTGGCCTGCAACAGCTGGGACACCAGATTCAGGGTATTGCCATTTTGGCAGATTGAATGTCACCCCAGAACAAAATAATGATGAGAAGGTTGCGGACTGACTTTGAAATGTGGCCTGCCACAGCTGGGACCATCGTGATTCAGGGTAATGGCTATTTTGGCAATTGAATGTCACCCCTGCATCAAAATGATATGTGTTTGCGGACACTAGAGGAATCCGTGGCCTGCAACAGCTGGCGCCACCAGATTCAGGGCATTGCATATTTTGGCAACTGAATGTCACCCCGGTGGCTAAATGATGTGTTTTTGAGTGACACTATGAATCGTGGCTCACAAACAGCTGACACTCAGACTCAGGTATTGCTATTTTGGCAATTGAATGTCAACTCCTTATGAACAAAATATATGGTTTTGTGGACAAATTAATGAAATCTGGTCCTGCAAACACCGGTGACACCAGATTCAGGGTACTGCTATTTTGGCAATTGAATGTACACCCCAGAACAAAATATATGTTTTTATGAACGCTATGAATCCTGGCCTGCAACAGCTGGGACGCCAGATTCAGGGTCTTGCTAGAGCCGGCAACTAGCAATGCACCTCAGAACAAAAGATATATTGGCTTTACGACACTACGAATCCTGGCCTGCAACAGCTGGGAACACCAGATTCAGGGTATTGCCACTCTTGGCGATTGAATTTCACCCCAGAACAAAACATATGCTATTGGGACACTATGAAATCGTGGCCTGCAACAGCTGGGACACCAGATTCAGGGTATTGCGTATGTTTGGCAGATTGAATGTCAATCCCAGAACAAAATATATGTTTTGGACGGACACTATGCTACTTGGCCTGCCACAGCCGAGGACACCACTGATTCAGGGTATTGCTATTTTGGCAACTGAATGTCACCCCAGAACAGAAATATATGTTTTGACAGACACCACGAAACTTGGCACTGCAAACTGCTGGGACAACGGCAGGATTCAGTGGTATTGCCATTTTGGCAATTGAATGTCACCCCAGAACAAAAATATATGTTTTTAAGTGAACACTATGAATCCTGGCCTGCAAACAGCTGGGTCAACCAAGATTCAGGGTATTGCTATTTTGGCAATTGAATGTCACCCCAGAACAAAATTTTTGTTTTTTTCGATGACACTATGAATCCTGGCCTGCAACAGCTGGGACACCATGATCCAGGGCACTGCTATTTTTGGCAATCTGAATATCACCCAGAACAAAAATATGTTCTGCATGGACACTCTGCATCCTGGCCTGCAACATGCTGGGACTACTGATTCAGGGTATTGCTATTTTGGCAATTGAATGCACAACCCCAGAACAAAATATATGTTTTTGACTAGATACTATGAATCGTGGCCTGCAACAGCTGGGACAATCCAGATTCAGGGTATTGCTATTTTGGCAATTGAATGTCACCCCAGAACAAAAATATATGCTTTGAAGTGATCACTATGAATCCTGGCACTGCAAGAGCACGACAGATTCAGGTATTGCTATTTTGGCAACTTGACTGTTCACCCCAGAACAAAATATATGTTTTTGCGGACACCATGAAATGCTGGCCTGCAAGAGCTGGGACACCAGATTCGTGGGCATGCCGATTTTGGCAACTGAATGCTCGCCCTAGAATGCAAATGATATGGTTTTGCGGACACTATGAACCCTGGCCTGCAACAGCTGGGACACCAGACTCAGGGCACTGGCTATTGTGGCAATTGAACTTCACCCCAGAACAAAAATATTATATGCTATTGACGGACACTATGCTACGTGGCCTGCCACTGCTGGGACCACACACTGATTTAGGGTATTGCTATTTTTGGCAATTGAATGTCACCCCAGAACAAAATATATGTTTTGTACAGACATCGGCGAAACTTGGCCTCCGCAAACAGCTAGACACCAGATTCAGGCACACATTAAACGAAGGGTCACCTGAAAAGAATGTTTTTGCGAATTGAACTACAATATTAGACACTGATTCAGCTGCCATTTTGGCAATTGAATGTCACCCCAGAACAAAATATATGTTTTGACAGACACTATGAATCCTGGCCTGCAACAGCTGGGACACCAGATTCAGGGTATTGCTATTTTGGCAGATTGTATGTCACCCCAGAACAAAATACAGGTTTTGCATGCACACTATGCTATCCTGGCCTGGCAACAGCTGGGACACCAATGACTTCAGGGTATTGCTATTTTGGCAATTGAATGTCACCCCAGAACAAAATACATAAGCTTTTGACGTGGCACTCATGAATCCGGGCCTGCAAAACAGCTGGGACACCATGATTCAGGGTATTGCTATTTTGGCAATTGGAATGTCACTCCCAGAACAAACACTGAATATGTTGTTCTGTACACTATGAATCCTGGCCTGCAACAGCTGGGACACCAGAATCAGGTATTGCTAAAATAAGGCCTTGGCAATTGAATGTCACCCCAGAACAAAAGAGTATGTTTTGGACGGACACTATGAACCGCGGCCTGACAACAGCTGGGTCACCAGATCCAGGGTATTGCTATTTTTGGCAACTGGAATGCTCACCCCAGAACAAAAGATATGGTTTTGGGCGGACACTCTTCTACCTGGCCTGCCACAGCCGTGGACGCCACTGATTCATGGTATTGCTATTTTGTCAATTTGATTCACCGCAGAACAAAAATGATATGCGTTTGCTTTGAGACCATGAATCCTGGCCTCGGGCAACACAGCTGGGACACCAGATTCAGGGTATTGCTATTTTGGCAATTGAATGTCACCCCAGAACAAAAATTATATGTTTGTATGGACACTATGAACTTCGGCCTACAAACAGCTGGGACTTTACCAGATTACGGGGTATTGCTATTTTGGCAATTGAATGTCACCCAGAAACAAAATATATAAGTTGATTTGACGACACTATGAATCCTGGCCTGCAACAGCTGGGACACCAGATTCAGGGTATTGCTATTTTGGCAATTGAAATGTCACCCGCAGAACAAAATATATGCTTTGGATCGGACACCATGAATCGTGGCCTGCAAACAGCTGGGACACCATGATTCAGGGCATTGCTATTTTGGCTAATTGAATGTCAACACCCAGAACGTATTACATGGTTTTAAGTGACGCTATGAATCCTGGCCTCGGCAACAGTTGGGACACCAGATTCAGGGTATTAAGCTATTTTGGGGAGATTGAATTTCATCCCAGAACAAAATATATGTTTTGACGACACTTATTGTACGTGGCCTGCAACATGACTGGGACACCATGACTTCAGGGTATTGCTATTTTGGCAATTGAATGTCACCCCGGTAACAAAATATATGTTTTGACGGACACCATGAATCGTGGCCTGCAAACAGCTGGGGCACCAGATTCAGGGTATTGCTAGTTTGGCATTTGAATGTCAACCCAGAACAAAATATATGTTTCGTGACACTTAGTGAATCCTGGCCTGCAACAGCATGGGACACCAGATTCAGGTATTGCTATTTTGGCAATTGAATGTCACCCCAGAACAAAATATATGTTTTGCATGACACTAGTGAATCGTGGCCTGCAACAGCTGGGACAACCAGATTCAGGGTATTGCTATTTTGGCAAATTGAATGTCACCCAGAACAAAATATATGTTTTTGGCGGACACTTTTGAATCCTGGCCCGCAACAGCTGCAATGACTAAAGGTTATGGCCATTTTGGCAAATTGAATGTCACCACCAGAACAAAACATATGTTTTGAAGTGACACTATGAATCCTGGCCTGCAGCTGACTGGGACACCAGATTCAGGGCATTGGGCTATTTTGGCAACCGAGTGTCACCCGCAGAACAAAATACATGTTTGCAAGTGACACTATGAATCCTGGCCTGAAACAGCTGGGACTGACCAGATTCAGGGCATTGCATATTATTGGCAATTGAATGTCACCCGAACAAAACATATGTCTTTTGCTGGACAACTATGAATCCTGGCCTGCAACAGCTGGGACACCGGATTCAGGGTAATTGCTATTTTGGCAACTGAATCACCCCAGCAAAGATATGTTTTTGGCGGACACGATGAAGCCTGGCCTGCAACAGCTGGGATACAATCCAGATTCAGGGCACATGCTATTTTGGCAATTGAATGTCACCCCAGAACGATGGATATGGCTTTGTATGACTCATATGAATCCTGTGCCTGCAACAGCTGGGACCACTGGATTCATGGGCATTAAGCTATTTTTGGCAATGGAACGTCACCCCAGAACAAAATATATGTTTTTGGCAAGGACACTATGAATCCTTGGCCTGCAACAGCTGGGACACCAGATTCAGGGTATTGCTATTTTGGCAATTGAATGTCACCCCAGAACAAAATATATGTTTTTGCGGACACTATGATTTTCATGTGGCTCAGCCAGCTGAGCTGGGACACCAGACTTCAGGGTATTGCTACTTTGGCAATTGAATGTCACCCCAGAACAAAAATATATGTTTTGCATGACACTATGCAATCCTGGCCTGCAACAGCTGGGACAACCAGATTCGAGGGTGGCTACATTGGCAATTGAATAAGTCAAACCCCAGAACAAAACATGTATGTTTTGGTATGACATCATTTACTGAATCCTGGCCACAGCTGAAACCACTGACTTATGGTATTGCTATTTTGGCAGTCGACAGCTGTCACTCCCAGAACAAAATAATATATGTTTTGACGGACACATATGAAACGTGGCCTGCAAACGAGCTGGGACACCTGATTCAGGGTATTGCTATTTAGCAATTGAACGTCACCCCAGAACAAAATATAATGTTTTTGGCGTGACACTATGAATCCTGGCCTGCAAACAGCTGGGACACCAGATTCAGGGTATTGCTATTTTGGCAATTGAATTTCACCCCAGAACAAAAATATATGTTTTTGACGGACACTATGAATCCTGGCCTGCAAACAGCTGGGACACCAGATTCAGGGTATGTATTTTGGCAATTGAATTTCACCCCAGAACAAAATATATGTTTTTACGGACACTATGAAACGTGGCCTGCAAAATAGCTGGGACACCAGATTCAGGGTATTGCTATTTTGGCAATTGAATGTCACCCCAGAACAAAATATATGTTTTTGACAGACACTATGAAACTTGGCCTGCAACAGCTGGGACATCCATGATTCAGGGTATTGCTATTTTGGCAATTGAATGTCACCCCAGAACAGAAATATATGTTTTGACGGACACTATGAATCTTGGCCTGCAACAGCTGGGACACCAGATTCAGGGTATTGCTATTTTGGCAATTGAATGTCACCCCAGAACAAAATATATGTTTTTATGGACACTATGAATCCTGGTCTGCAACAGCTGGGACACCAGATTCAGGGTATTGCTATTTTGGCAATTGAATGTCACCCCAGAACAAAATATATGTTTTGTGCAGACATTATGAATCCTGGCCTGCAACAGCTGGGACACTAGATTCAGGGTATTGCTATTTTGGCAATTGAATGTCACCCCAGAACAAATATGTTTTTGCGGACACTATGAATCCTGGCCTGCAACAGCTGGGACACCAGATTCATGGGTATTGCTATTTTGGCAATTGAATGTCACCCCAGAACAAAATATATGTTTTGACGGACACTATGAAACGTGGCCTGCAACAGCTGGGACACTGATTCAGGGACATGATTTTGACAATTGAATGTCACCCCAGAACAAAATATATGTTTTTGCGGACAATTATGAATCCTGGCCTGCAACGACTGGGACACCAGATTCAGGGTATTGCTATTTTGGCAATTGAATTTCACCCCAGAACAAAATATATGTTTTGACAGGACACTATGAAATGTGGCCTGCAACAGCTGGAAACCAGATTCAGGGTATTGCTATTTTGGCAATTGAATGTCACCCCAGAACAAAATATATGTTTTTGCGGACACTATGAATCCGGCCTGCAAACAGCTGGGACACCTAGATTCAGGCATTGCATATTTTGGCAATTGAATGTCACTCCCAGAACAAAATATATGTTATTATGGACACTATGAATCCTGGCCTGCAACAGCTGTGGGACACCGAGATTCAGGGTATTGCTATTTTGGCAATTGAATGTCACCCCAGAACAAAAATATATGTTTTGACGGACACTGGATGGAACGTGGCCTGCAACAGCTGTGGGCACACCAGATTCAGGGTATTGCTATTTTGGCAATTGAATGTCACCCCAGAACAAAATATATGTTTTGATCGGACACTATGAAACTCGGCCTGCAACAGCTGGGACACCAGATTCAGGGTATTGCTATTTTGGCAATTGTATGTCACCCCAGAACAAAATATATGTTTTTGCATGACACCTATGAATCCTGGCCTGCAAACAGCTGGGACACCAGATTCAGGGTATTGCTATTTTGGCAATTGAATGTCACCCCAGAACAAAAATACATGTTTTTGTGGACACTATGAATCCTGGCCTGCAAACAGCTGGGACACCAGATCTCAGGGTATTGCTATTTTGGCAAATTGAATGTCACCCCAGAACAAAAATATATGTTTTTTCGTACACTATGAATCGTGGCCTGCAAACAGCTGGGAGACGAGATTCAGGGTATTGCTATTTTGGCAATTGAATGTCACCCCCAGAACAAAAACATATGTTTTGACGGACACTATGAAACGCGGGCCTGACAACAGCTGGGACAACTGTGATTCAGGGTATTGCTATTTTGGCAATTGAATGTCACCCCAGAACAAAATATATGTTTTGACGGACACTCTGCTACGTGGGCCTGCCAACAGCTGGGACCACCGGGATCTCGTGGGTATTGCTATTTTTGGCAATTGAATGTCCCCCGCAGAACAAAATATATGTTTTTGCCGACACTATGAATCCTGGCCTGCAACACAGCTGGGACACCAGATTCAGGGTGGCTGCTATTTTGGCAATCTGGAGTGTCACCCCAGAACAAAATATATGTTTTTATGACACTATGAATCTCTGGCCTGCCACAGTTGGGACACCAGATTCAGGGTATTGCTATTTTGGCAATTGAATGTCACCCTCAGAACAAAATGTATGTTTTTGTGGACACTATGAATCCTGGCCTGCAACAGCTGGGACACCAGATTCAGGGCGGCTGCCATTTTGGCAACTGAATGTCACCCCAAAACAAAAATATATGTTTTGGACGGACACTATGAAACGTGGCCTGCAAACAGCTGGGACACCATTGATGATCTGGGTATTGCTATTTTGGCAATTGAAATGTCACCCCAGAACAAAAATATATGTTTTGACGGACACTGTGAATCGTGGCCTGCAACAGCTGGGACAACCGTGATTCAGGGTATTAGCCATTTTGGCAATTGAATTTCACTCCCAGAACAAAATATATGCTTTGATCAGACACTTAGGCCATGGCTTCTGCAAACAGCTGTGGGACACCAGATCTCAGGGTATTGGGTTATTTTTGGCAATTGAAGGTCACCCCATGAACAAAAATATATGTCTTGACAGTGACACTATGAATCGTGGCCTGCAAACAGCTGGGACAACCAGATCTCAGGGCATTGCTAGCTTTGGCAGATTGAATGTCACCCCCAGAACAAAATATATGTTTTTGCGGACAATTATGAATCCGTGGCCTGCAACAGCTGGGACACCAGATTCAGGGTATTGCTACCACTGGCAAATTGAATGTCACCCCAGAACAAAATATGTGTTTTGATCGGACAACTATGAAATGTGGCCTGCAAACAGCTGGGACACCAGATTCAGGGTATTGCTGCTTTGGCAATTGAATGTCACCCCCAGAACAAAATATATGTTTTTTGCGGACACTATGAATCCTGGCCTGCAAACAGCTGGGACACCAGATTCAGGGTATTGCCATTTTGGCACTGGAATGTCACCCCAGAACAAAATATATGTTTTTGGTGACACTATGAATCCTGGCCTGCAACAGCTGGGACACCAGATTCAGGGTACTGCTATTTTGGCAAATTGGATCTCAACTCCTCGGAGCAAAACATATGTTTTGACGGACAACTATGAAACGTGGCCTGCAACAGCTGTGGGCACCAGATTCAGGGTATTGCTATTTTGGCAATTGAATGTCACCCCAGAGCAAAAATAGATGTTTTTGACGGACACTATGAATCCTGGCATCTGCAACAGCTGGGACACCAGATTCAGGGTATTGCTATTTTGGCAATTGGAATGTCACCCCAGAACAAAATATATGTTTTTGGCGGACACTGTGAATCCTGGCCTGCAACAGCTGGGACAACCAGATTCAGGGTATTGCTATTTTGGCAATTGGAATGTCAAATCCCCAGAACAAAATATATGTTTTTGGCGGACACTATGAATCGTGGCCTGCAACAGCTGGGACACTCAGATTCAGGGTATTGCTATTTTGGCAATTGAATGTCACCCCAGAACAAAAATATATGTTTTTGGCGGACACTATGAATCCTGGCCTGGCAACAACTGGGACACCAGATTAAGGGTATTGCTATTTTGGCAATTGAATGTCACCCCAGAACAAAATATATGTTTTGACGTGACACCATGACACGTGGGCCTGCAAACAGCTGGGACACCAGGATTCAGGGTATTGCTATTTTGGCAATTGAACAGTCACCCCAGAACAAAATATGTGTTTTATGACACCATGAATCCTGGCCTGCAACAGCTGGGACACCAGTAGGATTCAGAGTATTGCTATTTCTTGGCAATTGAATGTCACCCTCTAGAACAAAATATTTGTTTTTAAGTGGACACTATGAATCCTGGCCTGCAACAGCTGGGACACCAGATTCAGGGTGATTAAGCTATTTTGGCAGATTGAATTTCACCCCAGAACAAAATATATGTTATTGGACGGACACTATGAAACGTGGCCTGCAAACAGCCGGGGACACCAGATTCAGGGCATTGCTATTTTGGCAATTGAATGTCACCCCAGAACA
>JAKVIS010002127.1:0-25589 GCA_033119425.1 Bufotes viridis
GGAATAGGAGGTTGGGGTGGCATCAGGTGGGAATGCTATGGGTGTTGAAGTTCTCATCACAGCTAAAAAGGATTCATGTCTGCCTGCAGTGCCACAGGCCTCATTCACAGACTCAGGGCCATGGCACCCGCAAAGAAGAGAGCGGTCCCGTAACAGCCACACAGGCCTCAGGTCAACCTGCAATGGAGGCCATTATCATTTATGTAGGCCCCTGACACCCAGACAGAGGAGAAGTCATTTGACAGTAAAAAGAGTTTAATGACTCTCACCCAGACAGCAAGCAATTAAATTAAATATAGGCAACTGACACCCACACAATGGGGCGGTCATTAGACAGCAAAAAAAGTTACATGTCTCCCACCAAGACAGCAAGCAAGTAAATGAAATATAGGCCCCTGACACCCAGACAATGGGGCAGTCATTAGACAGTAAAAAGAGTTAAATGTCTGCCACCAAGACAGCAAGCAAGTATGTGAAATTTAGGCCCCTGACACCCACACAATGGGGTGGTCATTAGACAGAAAAAGAGTAAGATGTCTGCCACCAAGACAGCAAGCAATTAAACAAAATTTAGGCCCCTGACACCCAGACAATGGAGCAGTCATTAGACAGTAAAAAGAGTTTAATATCTCCCACCAAGACAACAAATGATTAAATGACATATAGGCCCCTGACACCCAGACAATGGGGCGGTCATTAGACAGTAAAAAGAGTTAAATGTCTGCCACCAAGACAGCAAGCAAGTACATGAAAATTAGGCCTCTGACACCCAGACAGAGGAGAGAGGTCCCATAGCAGCAAAAGAGGCATCATGTCACCCACCAACGGAGAAGGCCACTTTCAGTTATTTAGGCCCCAGCACCCAGAGAGAGGAGAGAGGTCCTAAAGCAGAGAATCAGGCTTCATGTCACCCACCAATGGAGAAGGCCACTTTCAGATGTTTAGGCCCCTGGCACCCAGACGGAGGAGAGGTTCATTCAACTAGAGGTTCATTCAACTTTGGGTTGCCCCGCAAAATAATGGTAAAATTAAAAAAAGAGGATTCAATAAAGAAGTGCCCTGGAGTACAAGAATATATGGTTAAGGGGAGGTAGTTATAAATGTCTATTCTGCACAAGGGATGGACAGGTCCTGTGGGATCCATGCATGGTTCATTTTTATGAACGTCAGCTTGTCCACATTGGCTGTGGACAGGTGGCTGTGTTTGTCAGTAATGACGCCACCTCCCGTGCTGAATACACGTTTAGACAAAATGCTGGCCGCCGGGCAGGCTAGCACCTCCAAGGCATAAAAGGCTAGCTCTGGCCACGTGGACAATTTGGAGACCCAGAAGTTGAATGGGGCTGAACCATCAGTCAGTACATGGAGGGGTGTGCACATGTACTGTTCCACCATGTTAGTGAAATGCTGCCTCCTGCTAACACGTTCCGTATCAGGTGGTGGTGCAGTTAGCTGTGCCGTGGTGACAAAACTTTTCTACATCTCTGCCATGCTAACCCTGCCCTCAGAGGAGCTTGCCGTGACACAGCTGCGTTGGCGACCTCTCGCTCCTCCTCTGCCTTCGCCTTGGGCTTCCACTTGTTCCCTATGACATTTGGGAATGCTCTCAGGAGCTCGTCTACCAATGTGCGCTTGTACTCATGCATTTTCCTATCACGCTCCAGTGCAGGAATTAAGGTGGGCACATTGTCTTTGTACTGGGGATCCAATAGGAAGGCAAACCAGTAGTCCGCACACGTTAAAATGTGGGCAACTCTGCTGTCGTTGCGTAGGCACTGCAGCATGTAGTCGCTCATGTGTGCCAGGCTGCCCAGAGGTAAGGACAAGCTGTCTTCTGTGGGAGGCGTATCGTCATCGTCCTCCGTTTCCCCCCAGCCACGCACCAGTGATTACTAGATGTTTTCCTCATTGTTACCGTTCACCACAATAAGAAAAAAATTATTTGACCCAATGTATTGAATTCAAATTTAGGCCTTTTTTTTCAGGCACCTTACACTATATGGCTATCTATTTATGTTCCGTATTACACTAATCCAGGCACAGCAGTAACCACAGATTTAGGGGAATATCAAGTGTAGGCCTAGTATTAAGGCCCTGGATGAAAGGTATCCTTTTACGGACAGATTTACACTTGGAGATGCACAGTAGCGTGTGAAAAAATGTATAGGATTATGCTTTCAGCACTTGTATTTTAACACTTTGTGTAATATACCCTTTAACGGAGAGAAATACACTTAGAGATGCAAAACAGTGTGTACAAATGTAGAGGATTATGCTGTATTTTAACACATACTGTAATATACCCTTTAACGGAAAGAAATACACTTGGAGATGCACGCTGAGTGTAATATACTCTTTTACGGACAGATGTACACTTGGCCTGCAACAGCTGAAACACCAGATTTTGGGTATTGCTATTTTGGCAATTGAATTTCTTCCCAGAACAAAATATATCCTTTGACTGATACTATTAAACTACTTGTCCAGCGACAGCTAGAACACCAGATTTACTGTATTTCTATTTTTGCAACTGAATTTTACCCCAGAAAATAATATATCCTTTGACGGACACTATGAAACTTGTCCAGTCACAGCTGGAACACCAGATTTAGGGTATTTCTATTTTTGCAACTGAATTTCACCCCAGAAAATAATATATCCTTTGATGGATACTATGAAACTTGTCCAGTCACAGCTGGAACACCAGATTTGCGGTATTGCTATTTTGGCAATTGAATTTCAACCCAGAACAAAAGCTATACTTTTACGGACACAAGGAAACTTGTCCAGCCACAGCTGAAACCACTGATTTAGGGTAATGCTATTTTGGCAATTAAATTTCACCCCAGAACAAAAGCTATCCTTTGACGGACACTATAAAACTTGTCCTGCCACAGCAGAAACATCTGATTTAGGGTATTGCTATTTTGGAAATTGAATTTCACCCCAGAAAAAAATATATATTCTTTGCCAGACACTTGGCTAGCCGCAGCTGGAACACCAGATTTAGGGGATTGGTATTTTTTTAAGTGAATTTCACTTCTCAATAAAATATAGAAAATTCTATCCTGAGTTTCTAGGGGTGACAATATGCACAGCCAAGCCCCTGATGTAGGATATAGCAAAAAAAAAACTACTGTTGATGGATTAATGGACTTGGTGGCAGCTTGTGCTGGCGCACCACAAGACACAAAAAGGCCGCCGATCACCCCAGAAAAAAGTGACAGAAAAACGCTTTGGGCTGCCTGAAAACAGTAAGCAATTAACTACCAGAAGTTGAATGATTCACAGCTGTAGATTGATCACTTCATTAAGTGTTTTTGATGAGTTAATCCCTGCCTAATCTCGCCCTAACTGAAGCTGCATCCTATCCCTACACTAATCATAGCAGAGTGACGTGCGGCGCGACGTGACTCCAGCTTAAA
Organism: Bufotes viridis; assembly: GCA_033119425.1. Lineage (NCBI taxonomy): Eukaryota > Metazoa > Chordata > Amphibia > Anura > Bufonidae > Bufotes > Bufotes viridis. Next base: position 3,426 of record JAKVIS010002127.1, read on the forward strand.
TAGAGGCTGGGTCACATGCTGCACTTGGCCAATCACAGCCATGCCAATAGTAGGCATGGCTATGATGGCCTCTTGGGGAAAGTAGTATGACGCTTGTTGATTTGCTGCTTTGCAGGCTTTTAAAATGCGCCATAAAAATCGCTGAACAACGAACCCTAACTCAAACTTTTACGTAAATGTTCGGGTTCGGGTCCGTGTCACGAACACCCCAAAATTCGGTACAAACCGAACTATACAGTTCGGGTTCGCTCTTCCCTACTTATAATGAGATCCACCTGGCTTCCATCAGAGATCTGACTTTGACATTTGTGACAGCATTCTTGCTATTTTTGCAACCTTCTTTCCATCAAAAATAATGGTGGAACAAGTGAGAACAGAGTCTTATTTGAATGGCCATGAGGAAACAGATGAAAACAAACAAAAAAAGCAACATAAATAAATTGAGCCTGAGAATGAGAATCAATGGGGGAAAAAAGGGGTGGGTCACTGCACATTAGTGCACCTAACTATGAAGGGAACTATACTAAGTCCCATTGGAACAATGCTATAGTACCCTACACAGTGGGTCACTGCTGAGCAGAGAAAAACAAAGTGCCGTAATACAAGTAACAAAATTTGGTAGTTTTGTTTCTTTACAGAAATATTGTTATTTGTTGGGCTGACTATTTTGGTAAAAGTGACAACAGGAAGTACAGCCATTCTGGCTGCTAATTCTAGAAAACTTTGTTACAGACCAAGTTGGCAGTACATAGCAAATTTTGGAAAGTGTTTTCCTTTTTCCTTTTGTAAAAAACTGTCACTTCAAGAAAGGAACGTCAAAATTAATATAAGTTAAAGAGACGCACCTTGGTTAATATTTTAAAGGGGTTTTCCAGGCTCCTGATAATGATGATCTGCTCTCAGAATAGCTCACTTTTATCCAATCTCTCAGGGTCTGACACCCCGTACCCCACCAATCAAATGTTCTCTGCAGCCTCCAGCTTTAGATCTAGAACTTCCAATAGAACAGGAAGCACAGTGCTTTTCAAAGTCTAGTGGCCATGTTGTATTACTGCAGCCATCTACTATTCACTTCAATAGTATCTGAGCTGCTGTAACCCAGCATGACCACTGTGCTTCCTGTTCCATTCAAAGTGATAATTCCAGCATCAGAGTTTGCAGCAAACAGGTGATTGTTGTGGGTACTGGTGTTCGACAGTGATTGGACATTAATGACCTATTATGAGGATAGGTCATCGATATCAGGAGCCTGAAAAAAAACCTTAACATCATTAGCCATTTCAATTTTACTCCACTACGTAGACCATTTCAACAGAAAGTCTATTGGATAGTGCAAGGCAGGGATCTGTATCCTGAATATAGTTTCATTAAATGTTGAACTGTGTACATAGAGTATTTTTCCCAGCATGCAGCAGTGAGATCAGCAGCAGCCAAGTCTTTATCTGGGGCAAAAGCAATAATGAGGCATATCACATATAAAGCATAGAAGATAATGACATTCCCAACCTGTGAAATTGCATATAGAAAGTCGTTTTTATTTCCTTGGTTTACAGTTTTGCCTCACACAGTCCTTTACAGATCTAATAATCCTGACTTCGCAGTCTTGGATGACAAATACACACACGTGAGTTTCCATTAATTTGATCTTATCCATGCTAAAAAGCGTATCCATGTCCATGCATAACGACCTGATTAAAAGTTAACCAAACTTATTGACAACTGCAGAGAGAATGGATTTTATCTTTCAATAATGAGAATGGAAAATTGGGTTCAGCCCTAAAATTGGATTTACAACATCACCATTTTAATTATTTGTGGCACAATTTTTTTTAGATTTTCTTTTTAGAGTGTTTTATTTTAGTGGTTAGGCAGAATTATAGTGTAGCATTATTTAAAAACACCAAATAGAAATAAATAATGTAACCACTATTATATATGAATAATGTAGAAGACTTTACTAAAGGTAGAATACATAAAAAATGACAGCAGGACCAACACCAGGAAACCAGGGGCCATCAACATACTGTATAAAATGAATGAAATGAAGTGAGGGGAAAATTACTTACATAGTAAGGTGCTAAATTGTTGCCTATTGCAACAATAGAACCACACTAGTCATTATTATACTGTAATATGCACAGGGACAAATACAGATGAGTCAAAGCCAGCAGTGGCTGAAAAATAGTAGTGTCTGTACAGACCATTCTGGCCCCTGCATTCCAAAGTGTTTGTCTGTTGCTTTTTCTTCACCTCATTCCTTCTTTGCATCAACTGTGTAATAGTCTATTGCAAATCAGTGTCGATTGGTGTGACTGTCGCCGACTATGCTCATCCTTCTCAAACATCTGGCAGTGTAATAGGTCCCATACATGGGGGTATTCCGATCTGGAGATATTTTTAGGATATACCATCATACCGTAGTCAGATAATTGTGAAATTATCCATTGGTACCCATTCCCATCTTTATAACGGGGACCCCAAAGTGAAGGAGGCCTCATATTTCTGAACATAGCCAAGTGAGCATGCTCAGGTATTTTTGGAAGTCTCAAAGGGGTGAATGGAGAACGAGCTGCACTGGCATGACAACCTCTCCATTCGCTGCTATGAGACATGAGCATGCTGTTTCCCTATTTTCAGAAGTTCCATGGCAGTGAACAGAGGATGACTGCTCATACACAGTGTGCTCTCCTGCACTTCAGGGTCCCCGTTCTGGAGAAAGAAAAGGGTCCCAAAAGCAGGATCCCCACCTATCTGACATTAATGGCATATCTGTCTAGAGTTCTCCTCGTATCACTAGGCAAGGCTGTTCAGGGTTGTTGCCATGCTACCCAGACATGCGCTGACTGCTGGAGTCACTGGAAACTGTGCCAATCAGCTTTATGATTCTGTATCCAATCCCAGAGCTAGGTGGCAATTTAAATTTGCTGTTTTCTAGCAAGTTTGCCTGAAATTACATTTGTTTCCTAGGCTCTATACTGTGTAACTATCTTCGGTCTGGAATGGTAATCGACCTTCGCTTATATTTGGATTTAACTCTTGTGTATTGCATTCACTGCACCTCCTGTCCTGGTAATCATCCCTTTGCTTATCTCCAGATTAACCCGTTGCATACTGCATTCTTTGTGTTTGTCTTTCCTAGTCATTCTAGAAGGTCTTCTCCTAGTGTACTCACAGCAGTAATCTGTTATTGGCTCCACAGACATATGCTGGGTCACTAGCAGCCAAGTTCATCCTGTCTCGCAGTGGGCCCTGATGAATACCTGTGGTATACTGCTGGGAGTGGTTTTGGAAGGCTGGCAGTGTGTTTAGAGTTCATTGGCTGTTGTCCGGATGGTGACCTTAGTACTTCAGATTTTTATTTTTTTTTGCAAATTTCATCCATTTTCTTTTGAAAACCCGAGGTGTGAAAAATAAATACAACTCAACCGTTATTATCACAATTTTTAGAAATATCCTATATGAGGTCCTAGTGTGCCATTTGATTCAAATACCAGCCTCAGAAATTAAGGTGCATATTGTGAAACTTGGGGCTGTTATTTTTCCGGTAGCATTTCAAGTTTGCATGGGACTTGAGGTCCCAAAACATAAGAGAACATTTTGGAAACGACACCCCTCACGGAACATAGGGATATAATGGGCAATTTGAACACTTATTACAATTGGACTGATAAAATTAAAAATAAGTGGGTTATTTATCATTTGAGTTTGTTTTTCTGTCAGTTTTAAGTCTGTCTTTGCTTTGTGTGCCTGCACCACATTTATGATATGGTGCACATTCATCTTAATATTATATCTGGAGTAAGTGCAATGAGGTGTACAGCTTTAGGTGTAAAAGTAGACCAGGGGGTTGTCAGGCGAAGGTTCCATCTTTTTTGCGACTTTCGCTAAAGTCGCACATCGAAAATGTGTCATAATCCAGGTCTAATCTCACTTTTAACTCTTCAACATAGACCACTTTGAAAAATGTTGCAAAATGTTGCAACAATAGACCAAATGCCGCATTAACCATGACTAGTGACATTTTTAAGCCGCAGAACTGACATACTTGATTTGATAAATGTCACCCTAAATGTTTCTAATAACATAGTTCTGGCTCCATTTTTTTTCAGAAGGGTTAAGAGAAGAAAAAGCACCTTGCAAATGGATACACAATTTTTCCAACAGACAACAGTATGCCGTATGAGATCATATTCAGATTTTTGGTGACAAGGCAAAGCTCGAAAAAAAGAAGCACCTTTTGACTTTCGGAGTATGAATTCTGCTAAAGTGATTTCTTTAAGGCCTCATGCACACAGCCATTGCCGGCCATGGCCTGTATTGTGGCCTGCAAACAGTGGGTCCGCAATATGCGGGCACTGGCCGTGTGCTCCCTGCATCATGGGCCGTAATCCTGAGCTGGGTGCCTCCGCACGTAAAAAATAGAACTTGTTCTATTTATTTATGGTGCGGACGCATCCCGGACCCATTCAAGTTGAATGGGTCTGGATCTGTCGCGGCTGCTGCATGGATGGGGCCCGTGCATTGGGGACCGCAAATTGAGGCAATGGGCAAGAGGCCTAAGAGCCATAGCTTTTAGATTTTTTAGTGACTGAGGTGTATGAAGGCTATTTCTTAAGCTAGTTTCGCATTAGCGCTAAACAATTCTGACAGTCTGTTCCCGTAAAGGAAAAGCCTCCCAGAGTACATTCTATCCAATGTAACCAGATACCACCTTTCCCCACTGGATTCGATCAACTATAATAGGACCTGCCAGGGTTCCTGCCTCTTTCTGTCATTAGTGCCAAGATTCGACAGACAAAAAAGGCTGCTCTAATACCTGAAAAAGGCTGGATCCCACCGTGTCCTACTATAGTCAATAGGGCCTAGCTGTGCAGGAGAAGTTTCCAGCTCTGCCAGATGCGATTGACTTCAGCAGTCTGTTCCTCTACTGGAGCAGCCTGCAGGATCTGTTTAGTGCAAGTGTGAAACTAACCTTAATCAGACAAGCTGTAGTATTTTGTATACAATTTTAGGAAACATATGGCTTTTTGATGCATTTTTATTTTTTGAGGAGGTAAAGTGGCCAAATATAGCAATTTTGTCAGTGTTATTTTTCATTTTTTTGATGTTCGCTCTGCAGGACACACAGACTGGTTGTGATGCAGTTGTAGTGCGGTCAAGAACCATACAGACAATTAGGCTACAGCTGTCTTTCATTTAACTAATGAATACCGCATTGAATAGTTGGTCTTCGTTGTTAATGGCTGTGCAGTACTGAAGGTGCAGTGCGGCCATTAACAATGAAGACCGACTATACAATGCGGTCTTCATAAGTTAAATGAAAGGAAGCTGCGGGCTACTTGGCCACACGGTTCTTTGCCACAGTACAGCCGCAACCCGATCAGATCAAGGCTGCTCCATGTTGCTGCACCATAACTTTATTTTTTGTATGTCAATACCATTAATGCGATACAAAATTTTATTAGTTTTAATTTTTTTATTTCTTAAAGGGAATCTGCCATCTCTGGCAAGGGTAATAATACATGTATACAACACATGCCATTGACCATGAATAAGTAATTTCTATATACTCACCCCCATTTCTCTCTATGTTCGCACAAACCGGCTGTTGAATGCATAGAGAGGAATTCTGATGTAGTTATTTTCCTTTATGTGAACCTGCACAGGGATTCTCTCAACGCAATCAGCACAGGAATCCTCTCAACACATTCAATGGCTGAACAGTGACTGTACAGTAGGAGAATAGGGATGAGTATTGACATACTAATGATTAGTATTGGCATACTAAGTACTCCAAAAACTTCCACCAAAAAACTTCTTACTTGGCATTTATGTCAAGGCAGTGTGTTTAAGGACACTTGTTTTTAATGCCAATTCATCTGTAGAGCAGTATGAAATAAAAGTACATTGGTAAAAAAAAAAAAAAATCATGAAAAATGCTGTGCGTGGTTGCTATTGACCATGATATCTGACAAGTTAAGCAAATAGGATCAGCATTATCTCGGATCCCGGCAGTGAGATCGGAGATAACTCTGATAATACAGCGGCTTATAGTGCAGGCATAACTCCTGAGTATTTACCATCATACTATTACATCATTGCACATTAACTGGGTGTTTGAAGCAATGTTATAGTACAGTCCATGGTGGCAAAGGGTTGGAGGAACACTCTATGCAAAACTGATACACTGTGTTGAGTTCAGAGAATGACCTGAGTGTGAAGGCATAACTAAAGTGTAAATTACACCAAGGAGAGAATCCCTTTGTCAAGCTCTTCCCCCTCAGGCTCGGCATTAGGCATCAGACATGCATGAAGATCCTTACGTTTACCCTGATGATCATAATAGATGTTTTCACCTATCTTTGCGTTTCCACAAGCTAATTGTGACTTTTCCTGGAAATCCATGGCTCATTGCAAATTGCGTTGTTTTTTTTGTTTTTTTATCGTTTAAAGCCTTCAGCAAATTCCTAAAAAGAGAAAGCAGCAGCCTTTTTACTTAATATATCTCAGGTAACTCTAGGACTTTGACTTCCATACTTAAGTAGTTCTATTACGGATCAACAGCGAAATGAGCAAGACTCCATCAAGATAGCTCTTAAGATTTCCAGCTATAATTGTTCTCGGCTGCTGGTGTTGGCAGAAAACGCAGAAGTGTTTAGGCAGTTTCTAAATTGCCTTTGTTCAGAAATACATTATGGTTTCCTTTAGCAATACAGAGGATAACAGATACACTGGGTCCCTAGTCTTCTATTGGACAATATATTCTAGTAAATGGGACAATGACACCACCTAATGTCATTTAATGCCATCCTTCCAGCTATGTTGACTTTATCACAATCTTGTCTCTTGAACATCAGATTTTTCCCATTACTTCTACAGACTAACCTAACGTTAGTGCCTTTGAAAATCCATCTCAAGAACAGCTCACTAAGTGACATCCTCTGCACCCACCCAACAGACACATTTGTGCTTACTCTTCTTCATTGACAGCCATTACTGCATTTACACCTACTCAGCAACTGATAAACTCACTGCAGTGAGCCTAACCACCTTGCTTTGCAACTTCCAATGTGCTAATTTGTCATACTGAAGGATATTTGGAGAAGATACTTACAGAAGTGATGTTCTGTATATATGTAATAAAGGGAGGTTACAGATAGACTGATTAATGGTGGTGCTTGGATCATGTATTACAACAGTGTGAAAAAGCAACTGTAGCAAGCTCGATGGTATATACAGTAGTATTAGAAAGAATACAGAACATCATGGAGGTACCATACAGTGGCTCAAAGAGTGCACAAGAGTCCATTCAGTAAAGCAAGCCATGCACAGCCAAAAATGTTAAAAGGGTATTCCATTCATTATTGAGATTGGAATGCCCAACATAAGTGGAGGTTAAACATAATAGAAACAGTCAATTGGTCTATGCTAAGGTACACTGCCTCCACAATCTCCATTCATTTCTACAGGGGTTATGCTCAGCTGTTTCTGTAACCCCAGCCATCTCTGGCCACCGCATATGATATATACACCATTCTCAGCCACAAATGGAAATACTACTTTACTTTTCCACTGTTACAATCTAGAAGTTGCTAGAGCAATAGGATATTGCAGCATCAGACAGGTTGGGCTAGTTTCTGAAGCAACATTGGGCATTGTGCAGTTGTCAAAGCAGCTAGATACCATCATCCAAAATCTCCAGCCACCAGCAGTTAGTTTTGGTCAGGGATGACAATACTAGCTTTTGACATTGTAATTTTTAAGAGGTTTTCCAGGGCTTAGAAATTGATGACCTATCATCAGAATAGGTCAACAATATCAGATCATATCAAATCAGTAGGGGGTCCAATATCCCTCATCCCCCAACAACCAGTGTTTGCACTATCATACAGTGGATGGAAGGCTCTATATACTCTATGTAGTTTCTGATGCCAGAACACTGCAGCTCATCTGCCATTCATTTGAGTGGGAACTGAGCTGGAGTACCTCAACTGAGGCATTACACAGTCTTCATATACTGTACAGTTTAGAGCACAGGAGGCTGCGCAAAGCAGTTGAATAGAATGGGTGCACGGTGTTGGACCCCGATGATCTGATATTAATGACCTATCCTAAGGATAGGTCATCAGTATCTAAGTACCAGAAAACCCCTTTAAGTGCTAGGCTATGCATGGACTGCTCTATAAGTCAACAGAGTGAATTATTGAAAAGTTTGATTCGGCTGATTCGCCAAATTTTACACTGCCTCCATTTTTTTTGCTACATGGGTTCTAGGCATATGGCAAAACCCACAAACCTGTATGGGCACCCTAACTGATCAATGTACTTCTAAACATTTTTAAACTGTCAATAAGCATATCCAATATTATAGGGTGGCCCATCCCTGCTTCCGCTTCACTTTCCTAGGCAGACACAGGTGCCGATCTGCTCATTTGTCTCCTGCTCCCCTGCCAGAGCAGTCTGGCTGTTCCCTGTTGCAGTATTCAGCCTCCTTCTTGCTGGTATGGCCTCTCTCCTCTGCTCGTACAGCTCTGAAAGGGCCAGTGCCTGAGCACCCTAATTCACACCAGCCAATAGCTAGTTACCTTCCGTTATGGGAGGGGATCTGAGCAATATTTTCCATTTTCTGGATTTAACCCTTCACTTTCTGATCTCCATACTGACCCTTAGCTGCACATTTTGACCTTGGACTGTCCTTACCTCAACCTGTCCCTGTCTACGGTTTTGCCTGATTCCTTGGTGTTCTGAACCTGTGTCTCTTGATCCCTGTGGGTCAGCAGACAAACAGAGACTACTGCAGAAGGTAGCTGCCTGGTGGTATCGCTGCAGCGAAGTCAAGAGGGTGAAAAACAGGTGACTTCCAGGATAAAGCCCTTAGAAGTAGCCCCAAGTCAAAGCTGTTTGGTTGACAGAGTGGTTCCATAACCACTCTGTAACACCTACTATATTAGTGTGGGATCCTCAACGACTTGGCCGAAAATGTATTACTTTGATTTTTAAGTTTTGTGTTTCTTATGCTGTATAATCTGTTTGCCAATTCTATATTATATCATGCACCTTTCTTTGGACACCCTACATAGAATCTATATTCTGTGCCCTATCATCGACTTTCATAATCAGAAACATTTAGAGTGAGAGAGAAATTCCTATCCACTTCATTTTAGAGCATTATTCCGTAGCTCCGAGTGAAACATATTCATTAATTGCTTTTGTGTTGTAAAGAGCCGCAGAGTGGAACTTAGCAAATGAAAGCCAATTACTCTTTCTGTTTTTGTATATGTGTAACGCATTATTCTGTTGGGTGTTTTTTTATGTTAACACTCCTCTATGCCATAAGATCTTAGCTTCTTAAAAGGAATACTCTTTTGAAATCCCCTTTGGCTTTTACAGATTTTTTTCATTAGTATATAAGTTACATATCACTCTTATAGGAATAAACTTAAGAAAAAAAATCTTTAATATGCTTAAATAACAAAAATGTGCATTTTATTTCTTAGTTTACCGCAAGGGGCTTGACTTTTATTTATCGTGTGGCAGGAAAATTGAATCTAAAACAGCAATTTAAACAGAGTTGACATGTAAATCAAAAATTACTTACAATAAATACTTAGATATATTTCTCTGAAGAATGTATTTTAATAATTTGAAGATCAATATTTAATTATTTTTTGGATAGTATTTTGTCCATTCTACGTAGAGAATGATTCATGTCTTGAACATGTTTTATACATGGGAAGATAAAAAATACAAGATGTTTACATTTTCTGACTTTTAATTAAATTAAATTATGAGTTTTAAAAGCAAAAAGTGAAATTTTAAAGTAAAAAGTGTCACATAATTGCATGTTTACAATAGAGTACACCAATATGGCAATATGAAGAATTCTTTATTATAAAATACTTGTGCGCCTTAGTTTTTTTTCTACATATTTGCTGTTTAATGTGATGGGAGCAAAACTCTGTCACTGCCACTCAAAACTCTGTCACCACCACTTATCCAGTCAGTGTCTAGAGAGCACTGTATTATATCCAATTAGTCAATTAGTAAATTTTAGAACTGATGGCAGAAAACTGGTGGAATGCCAACAGGATTTCTCTCAGGCATTGAAATGCCTACTTAGCAAATTTAACAAATAAGCAAATATTTAAAGCAGAAAGTTTTCCCTAAATCAATATTGTGCAACTTGTATTAAGACTTTGTTTACTTGATGAACCTCATATTTCAATTTGACCTAACTTCACATTGCATATTAGAGCATGCAAAAAAAAAACTAAAAAATTCTAGTATTCATTATTAATTAAAGAATTTTGGTTGGTTACTTTTGGAATATACTGAAGTTTGGTGCTCATGGTCATATACCTTAAAGGGGCTGGCCACCTTCTAAAGACGTTTCTGGAATGACCTAAAATAACACAAACTTACTCATTCTGAAAAGAAGTCCTCCTGCTGCTCATAGGTAGTATGTTGCGACATTGCTCACCATACACAGCACTCTCAACATGGTGACATGGTGACATGATTGGCCCACTTGACAGCTGACTGTGTTCTTGTCTGAAAATGCGCTAAATGCTTGTTCATGAGGATGCAGCAAGAGAGGTAGTCACATGGATAAATTATGTGAATGGCCCCATACTGAAGGCTATGGATTGGGCAACTACTAGGCAAGTGTTTACACATAATATTTTTGAGAGCAGCGGGCTTCAATGCAACGGTTGCAGATAGGAGGTCTGCTATGCCAATAGATATTATTTATAGCACTTTAGAAGTTTATTTAGAAAGTGGCCAACCCCTTTAAAAGAAATTGTCTTGTGACAATTCATTTGCATATGGCCTCTTAAGACATACAGTGAGGAACAGAAGTATTTGAACACGGCTGCAATTTTGCAAGTTCTCCCATTTAAAAATCATGGAGGGGTCTGAAATTCACATTGTAGGTGCATTCCCACTCTAAGAGGCAGAATAAAAAATAAAATCAAGAATTTATTTGTCTTGCACTGCTGCACATAAGTATTTAACACTTGAGAAAATCAGTGTTATTATTTGGTACAGAAACCTTTGTTTGCTAATTACAGAGGTCAAACGTTTTCTGTAGTTCTTGACCTGGTTTGCACACACTGCAACAGAGATTTTGGCCCACTCCTCCACACAGATCTCCTCTAGATCTGTCAGGTTTCAGGGCTGTCGGTGAGCAACACGGAGTTTCAGCTCCCTCCAAAGATGTTCTATTGGATTTTGGTCTGGAGACTGGCTAGACCACTCCAGAACCTTGATTTGATACTTACGGAGCCATTCCTTGGTTATCCTGGCTGTGTGCTTCGGGTAGTTGTCATGTCGGAAGACCCAGCCATGACCCATCTTCAATGCTCTGACTAAGGGAAGGAGGTCGTTGCTCAAAATCTCACATAAATGGCCCCATTCATCCTCTCCTTAACACAGTGCAGTCGTCTTGTCCCTAGTACAAAAAAAATTACCCCCAAAGCATGATGCTACGGTTTGCTACCACCCCATGCTTCACAGTAAGGATGGTGTTCTTGGGACGCAATTCATCCTTCTTTTTCCTTCAAACATGACGAGTGAAGTTTAGACCAAAAAGTTCTACTTTGGTCTCATCTGACCACATGACTTTCTCCCATGCCTCCTCTGGATCATCCAGATGGTTATTGCAGCATATGCAGCAGTGCATGACAAATACATTCTTTAAAATTCATACAATGTCATTTTCTGATTTTTTTTTATTTTTATTCTGTCTCTCAGTGTGGGAATACACCTACAATATGAATTTCAGACCCCTTCATGATATCTAAGTGGGAGAACTTGCAAAATTGCAGGGTGTTCAAATACTTATGTTCCTCACTGTATGGATGGAATAAAGGGAGACCACTACTTGGGACCTCTTTAATGTGCATTGTCATAAATGGTCACATTATGATGCTACATTTCAACAGTTCCAGGCAACTGCTCAAGACTTACTATAGCAATAACAGCTGATCACGAAGAGTAAGAGACTCTATCTTAATTTTTTTTTTAAGTTTCAGGAATATTGGGAAATTTCACTTTTTTTTTCATTTCTTTCCTTTCAGATTAATTTTGACTATGCTGTTATGTAGAGCACAATTTGAGAATATTCCAGGTGTTTGAACTTCTATGTGTGATGAATGGGGACAGTAGTGTCCACTTCATTCATTCATTGCCCCATTCTTTCTCCCTTGGAGAAAAGTCCTGACAGAGGGCTCTGGGAAAGTCTCATGTCCTGTAGTAAACTTGCATTTTTGATCAATCAGATTGTGTATTTGATAGATATAATGGGTAGATAGTTGATGGCTGATCTGTTTGGCAAGCTTTATTTATAGAAAAGTTTTGGCTGTCCATTATAGAAGAATGCTAATCCAGGGCACATATCTGTAAGTCATGGATATGATCATGTGATACCTATTGACCAATCAACTGAGAGGGATGTGCTGCTCAAATTAGAATGCTTGTTTCCTAAAAGACTATCTGCTGAGCCTTTGGAATAATGTTTCCTGGATATTAATAAACTCAGTAAATTAGGTCAGTTTCACATCTGTGGCACAGACCTCTGTCAGACTGTCCTGGCAGAGAGCATCGGCATTGCCTGATAGTGTTGCATGCCCACCAAACACCATTATCTATATTGGGATCTGGCAAGCTGGCAAGCATTAACTATAATGGGAGGTATTGGCCATAATGGGATCTGGCGGGCAGGTAGCCCACAGGCTGGCAAGCATTAACTATTATGGTAGGAGTTCTGGGCAGAGATCCGGTCACTCTCCGGCCAATATGCCGAGATTCGGCTGGATAAAAACTGTTGCATGCAATGGCATTCTCAGCCAGAACAGACTGTCAGAGAGCTTTGAAATTATGTAATTTGAAAAACAACTCTCTTAGACTCTGTTCACATCATGCTTTGCTTTGAAAGTTGCCCGTGTATAGGCCGAATATGAAGATTCACTATATGCAATGGCATGTCATGTGAACATAGCCTTATTCTCCCTGTCTTAGTTTGGAAAAGAGATGTGGATGAGGACTGTATGTCGTCACAAGGATTTCCTGCAACTCTCAAGTGTGGAGCAGTGAGCGCCCCATGTAGTGCATTGCACATCACAACAATTTGGCGCTATACCCTCCCCTAAAATAATATTACTAGGGAGAACAGCTCTTTAACACAATTTTATAAGAAGAGTGTCAGTTTTTTTAATTTGATATATGTGGAATTTGCTAGAAAAAAAGGTCAACACAGAAATGTTTTCCAAGCATAATATGTCCATATGCATGATGCCTTACTCCAACTGAAAAATTAAACTACTGTATAATGCAGAGAAGTGATTAATGTCTGCACATTATAAAGTAATATTCATCTTTAACAATCATGTCAGCTTTGTTTTGCCATTGTTCGTGAAAGTTCTTCACCTTAGAGAACTTTTTTTTTTAAAGGCTTTTATTGGAAAGAGTTATTCGTCACTTTGCCTAATTATTTAAAATTGCACATTATATAATCATCCTGCTGCCTCCACACAACATACAATGCAATGTGTCATTATCTGATCAATCAACAGTAATAGTAATAGTACTTACAGTTAAAACAAAAAAAAAAAACACATCTCACAATGACTTGTCCTGGCTGTGTCAGGAACTTATGTATGTATGAATAAACGCAAATATAAAAGTAGCCATGTTTTCTTCTATTGAAGGTACACTTTCAGTTTTTTTCTATAGCAATGAGTTATATTTAGGTGCTTTAGGAAGTAGCTAAAGGCCCCTTTAAATTGTTCACACCAGTTAACGTTAATGAATAAAGATGTGTGCAGTTCTCTAAAAGTCGATTTGGCTGCTTTGACAAATTTTACAAAAAGATTTTGCTTTGTGACGAATTATGCACATTTCTTTGTAAATAGCAGGTGCAATAACAAGGAACGGCAATCATGCCCCCCCCTCCATCTCATCGTAAAGAGGCTGCAACGGCCATCTTGCTTGAAGTTCCAGTGCATCATCTCTCACAGCGTATCATGTTGGGTGGCGGGGTGATTTCATACATCACCGCGCACTCGATTTCGTGCAATTTCCTCCATTTCACAGAAAATTGTGAGCACAAGGAAATTCAGCTTTATTGCAAATAAAATTTTCCTGAAATTCACATCAAAGTCCTCTTTGGGAACTTTGATTCGCTCAACACTGCTAATGAGCATTCGTACGAGCTCTTATTAGCAACAATATGCTAATGTAAAGATACCACCGATTACTTGAAATGCTTGTTCATCAGGTAATAGGATCATTGGTGCAGACACCTAAATCATAATTTGTCGGCATCAGAAAATGCTCCTGGCAGTGTAAAGGGGCCTTCAAACATGGAGCAGAGGACATGTACATCCTATTACCAGGGAAATAGACAAAGTGGAGATGCTGGGGCCCCAGATGTTGGAGGGTAGGAGTGATATCTGTAACCCATTCTGTGTTGGCCAGAGTGTTCAAATACAGGGAAAGTGCAGCAAACTGAATCTTTACCTGGGTCTGTACAAAAGCCTAGTTATGGCTCTGGCTATCATAGATATTGTATGTTGTAGGGCAATCTAGACTGTATTGGCAACTGCACATGTAAGGAATTTATTAAAAATTATACGTATTGGTCTAGATGTAGGGAAAATACAATTAATGACTCTCCATTAGCTATGATGCTGAGTTTCAGACACTGTTTACTGTGGATTCTGGGATACAGGAATAAATAGGCTTTAAGAGTTTTTTGAGGATTTTGATATTGATGTCCTGTCCAAATTAAGATCAGCAGGGGCCCAACACCTGTGTTAGCAGGTAACCTGTTTTATTTAAATGACACGTATCTTTTAAATTCTGAGCATTACATGTTTGAGCAAGTATATCATGGCAGAAACTAAGGAAATTTTTGGGGACCTCAGAAGAAGAGTTGTTGATGCTCATCGGGCTGGAAAAGGTTACAAAACCATCTCTAAACAGTTGTAGCCTCCACAAATCCACAAACAGATTGTGTACAAAAGGAGGAAATTTAAGACCATGATTACCCTCCACAGAAGTTGTCGACCAAAAGAGATCACACCAAAGTTACCAATAGTCTGGGAGGTTACGAAGGAACCCAAGGTGACCTCTGAGCAGCTAACTATTGTTAATGTCATGAGTCTACCATCAGCAGGACACGGAGTAACAGTGATGTGCATGGCAGGATTGCAACGAGCAATCTGCTGTGAAAAGGAACATTGCCGCCCATAGGCAGTTTGATAAAGATCACCTAGACAAGCCAGAAGGCTATTGGAACAATGTTTTGTGGACTGATGAGACCAAAATAGAAATCTTTTGCTTAGATAAGAAATGATATATTAGGAGAAAGGAAAACACTGCATTCCAGCATGAAAACCTAATTTCATCTGTGAAAAACAGTGATGGCAGCGTCATGGTTTGGGACAGTTTTGCTGCATCAGGATGCAACAATTAATTCTGAATTATGCCAACAAATTTTGAAGAAAAATATTAGGACATCTGTCCTTGAGTAGGGATGAGAGAACCTATGGAAGTTTGGGTGCACCGGGTTCGGCCGAACTTCAGGTCAAAGTTCTGGATCAGGACCCAATCTTGACCCAAACTTGACCCCCAACCCAATTGAAATCAATAGGGACCTGAACATTCACGGTAAGAGCGCAGTGATGTCATGGCGCACATCACAGGTCCTTTGGCAGGCCCTGCTGAATTAAGATAGAAGAGACTGCTGCAGCGCGATCAAGTGGATGAGTTAAGTTTTTTTTTTAACCCCTCAATGACCATATTCTTTTGCATTCTGTCTTACAAATGCTATTATTTTCCGATATAACCATGTCCTTGCCGCTTAGCGGGTTGTTTGCAGTGTTGCAGGCGGACCTCCAGCCCACCCCATTATAATGAATGTGGCAGGAGCAGACTTCCGGCAGCACGATGAGCTAGCATTGGCACGGATCCGGCAGGCTGTTCCCCCACTGGAACAGCCTGCTGGACCCAGCCACCACAAGTGTGAAAGTAGCTTATGTTGTTCTACCAAAGATTGGTTAAAATTAAAGTTTTGGAATGGCCGATTTAAAGTCCTGAACTTAAAGGGACACTGTCCCCTGGATTTTGCCTATAAAGCTGTGGACATGTGCTGCTAGATCGCTGCTAGCACGTCCGCAAAATACATTCCTCATAGCTCCGAGTGCTTTTATTTAGGCAAAAAAACAATTTTAAATATATGTAAATGAGGCAAGTAAGGAGCCCAAGGGGCTATTACTAACGTTTCAGGAGCCAAGCTACGCCCACTGTGAAGGAGCCCAGCACTGCCCGCATCATCCGAATCTCCTCATTGCTCCCAGACGTCACAAAGTTAGAGAGCCGTAACTCTCAGTTTGTCAGTTTGTGCAAGGACACACATCCTGAAACTGGTAACACCCAGCTGGTACTTCATTGCAGACCGTTGGGAAGTCATTCATAAACGTCTAGTAGGAATAATATATCAATGGCAAAACATAGAATCATAAGTATAGATGATTTTATGATTGGGGATGCAAGCAGTTACTTAAACAGACATGTCTCAACAGGTCCTGTTTATGGAATTTTTACAAAATCATTATAATTTAGAGTAAATAGGTAAATTCCTTTGGTCAAACCCAACAAACATATTCAAATGCAAACCTAGACATCTTAGACATCAGAGGTGTCACTTTCCAACAGAAGTCTTTCATTGTGATCCTATCTTTTACTGTACATCAATTAAATTCCATGAAATGTATGGCGTCCCTGTCATCAAATTCAATACAATTGCACAATCTCACACTGTCTCTTCTATATTCTAAATATTTAAAACTTTTTTTTTTCCTCCAGGCGGTATGAGGTCCGCAGGAGGAAGTCAATAGCTTTCATCTTGATTTATAGAGATGATGATAAAAGTTTAGGCTCACAGCTTGCTGCCCATTTCTCCGTTAGATTGCTGCCTTCGGCATATGTTCGCAGGCAGGTTACCCATAGCTGATCGTAGTGTTAATTTAGTAAACATTGCCTACAGTTTCTGCACATTGAATGCAAGCTGACGTTACACGGATCGGGATTTACTCAACGGACATTTCTCATCGGGAGCAAAAAAAAAACACCAGCTCAGCACAAATTATACAAACGTGTAATGTGGAAGTTTTATGTCAGAAATTCTGTTCCCTGCTTCCGTTCAGTGAATTGATTTATAGCAGGATTTCTATTCTGTTTGTCTACGGAGAGAATCACAAATGTGAGCAATATTTTACTTGTTTCAGAGGAGAGAAATGTTATTTTGTGGTTTAACCCTTTCCCCCTGAATGCATTTTGACTCCTAGTGACTAGAGATGAGTGAAGTTCTCAAAAATTGGAATTTGGCTGCTTCGCAAATTTCACAAAAAAATTCGCTTTGAGACTAATTACTTTGTCAAAACGCGCATTTCTTTGTAAGTAGCGGGCGCAATGATGTTGAATGGCGATTGCGCCGCTCCCCATCTTTGAACCCCTCAGATGCCTCGTTCATTGCTGATTGAGGCATCTGAGATGACCTGTGAGGGCTTTCAGGGGTTAACCTGTTAACAAAAAATGTAAACACTCGCCTCATCCATTTGATCGCGAAGAGTCCACCGTGGCCGTCTTGATTGATGATCCAGCACAAAATCTTGCACGGTGCGTGATGACAGCTGGTGTGGTGACGTCATACGTTACCGCTCAAGCGATTGTATCTACAATCAAGAATGCCGCGGCAGACTCTTAATGCGTAAATAGATGAGAGAGTATAATTTTTATTTTTTTTGCCACCATTTTAGTGAAAATTGAATCATTACCACAAAGCACAAGAAAATTCGGCTTTGTCACTGAAATTTAAATCGAAGTCCACTTTGTGAACTTTGATTTACTCATTTTTCTATTTTTCCATTGTTGCATTCTAAGAGCTATAAATTTGTTATGTTTCAGTGAAATCTGGCGATGTAACTGTATGAAGGCAAGTTGTAGTTTTTTTATAGCACTATTTTGTCACACACATATCTTACTGGTTAACTTTTATTAACTTGTTCTCCGGGAAAAGGGAGAAAAACAGCAATATTGCCACTTTTAAATGTGTACAAAAACAGCAATACTGTCACTTTTCAATTTTGTGCCATTCACTTTGCGGCATAAATAACATAATAATATTAATAAAAAAAACTATATGTATTCGAGGGAGGGCTCTTTCACACTTGCGGACGCAAGTCACCTGAAAGCATTTGAAGACTGATCAGGGTCTTGATCAGTCTTAGAAATGCTTCTAGGTTACCATGGCAGCCAGGACGCTACTGAAGTCCTAGCTGCCATGGTAAGTAGCACCACAGCAGTGTACTTACCTGCGCTGCAGCCGCCGGGCGCTCCTTCATGATGTCACAGGTCCCCGCGGTGCATAGATCAATGCGCTGCCCGGACCTGCGAGTACTTACCATGGCAGCCAGGACTTCAGTAGCGTCCTGGCTGCCATGGTAACCAATCGGAGCCCCAGCTTACACTGGGGCCCCGATCGGAACTGCTGCTGCGCATGCACAGAGCTAAACGTCGGATCCGGCGATGCGCCAAAACAACGTTTAGCTTAAAGCCGGATCCGGATTAATGCACTTCAATGGGCATTAATTCCGGATCCGGCGTTACGGGATGTTTTCATGATTTTTGGACGGAGACAAATCTGCAGCATGCTACTGTTTTGTCAACGTCCAAAAAACGTTCACATACTGAACGGATGATGCATCCTGAACTGATTTTTCTCCATTCAAAATGCATTAGGATTATCCTGATCAGTTTCTTTCCGTCCGAGAGCTCCAAAGCAAAAAAGCAAGTGTGAAAGAGCCCTAAAGTTAAGTTTTACCAAGACCCATAACCCATTTTTTTTGTTCTACGAAAATGTGTGAGGGCTTGATTTTTGTGGGACAACTTATTTTTCATTGGTACCATTTTGGGGTACATAACACATTTAGATAGGTTTTTACTCCAGCCATGCATATAGCATTTACTGTGTGGGACATATTCTTTCATAACTGTATCGTGCAGGTCATTATGGACACGGCCATAATAAACATGTGGAGGAGGCTTATTTTTGCATTTCAATAGAATTTTTTATTTTTTTGGGGGGTGGCTTTCCGGCCATCACTAAGCTCACTCCCAATAGAAGTGAATGGAAGTATACCGTGCATGCGCTGCAACCGCTCCCGTTCATTTCAATTGGGCCAACAGAAATAGCAGAGCTAACCCTCAGCTTTTTTCGGCGTCCCCGAATAAATTAATGGAGGGCAGCTGTGCATGTGCGCCCTCCTTCACTTTGCCGGCTGCATTCACGAGATACAGTAGGTGTGGGTCCCAGAGGTGGGACCAGCACCTATCAGACTATGGGGGTATATCCTAGTGATATGCCCCCATTGTCTCAGACGGGTATACCCCTTTAATATGGCCGCCCATAACGTAAGACTTGATTAGTATCGTGCATGTGCCATTACTATAAGTCGGAGAGCACGCATTAATGTTTCAAATTACAAACCCAAACTCGGGTTTGTTAATGACCGTGGCGCTAACCACAAAACCAAGTTCATATTTGTAATTTGAAACATTACTGTACACTCTGCGACTTATAGTAACAGCGCATGCACGGGACTAATCAAGTCTCACATTATGCGCAGCCATATTAGTGAAACCAATACATTTTATCACTATAAAGAGCTGCACATTATTATATTATGGTTAGGAACGAACCAGTTTTGGATAGAGCAGTAATAAATATATATATATATATATATATATACGTATGAAATCGGACAGCACTCCAAGACTTGAAAAAACAGGTTGTGTTTATTCACCCATGTGGAACAAATGCGACGTTTCAGCTCACATCTGAGCCTTTCTCAAGCCTATATAGTCTTTGCATATATATATATATATATATATATGTATATATAGTGGTGATGTGTACAGTATACGCGCTGGGAGGCATGTATATCCCACCCAGATACCTCAGCTGGGTGAGATAACTGAATTCCAGAAAGCTGCAGTGGTTTCAGCACTGTGCAGTCTAAATGTGTTGTTCTGGGCTGGATTCCATGTGGACTTGGGGATAGGTTTGGTATTGGTAGTGGGATCTGCCAGTTCACACCCTTCCACTACATGTATTGTCTTTTGCCGGAGGTGATCGCAGGTGAGGCCTGCTGCTGTAATCAAGGAGGGATAAAACAACCCTCTGTGTATGACTTGGAGGTAGAAAGGCTGAGGGAGCTTGAGAGAGAGGGGAGCCTGAGAGGCTCTATGTGGTCTCATCCAGGAGGGTTGAGGGGCCACGAGGCTTTGTAAAGCCTGAAGTTTGAGGGGCCAAGCAACACCTACAGAAACAGGGTCGCACGGTCACAGCCTGGGGGCTGCTGGACCATATATGGCTGAGGGAGCTGGATCTAATCCCGTGTGTGAATGGCGCTCTATAGGTCAGGTAGAGACAATACGTGTATTAGGTAAAGCCCAGATGGTGTTTATTTCCGTTTTTATGCGTGTGATGGGTCCGATAGTGCCAAAATAAAGCACCTTTTGGACTTGAATCCGTTGTCAGAGGAGAAGTCTGTGATTGCGACCCCTTGAGAAAGAGTGATTCCTTACTATATATATATATATATATATATATCATTTGGCAGTGTAATCCTGCCTGTGATGATGATGAGATGACTACTGAAAATTAATCTGTACAGATCAAAAAGTGATGTCTATTATAACTCTTAATGGCCAGTGTGAAAACTGCAGGATTTTAGGATTTTCTTTTCAGTATAGACAGTGACAAGAAAAATAACTGTCAAAAATGTATTAAAAAGGTGTTTAACATAAAAACTTGATTAAATAATAAGCCATTTTTCTGATGAGACTTCCCTTTAAGATAAGAGTGGAGCTGTAGCTGGACCAGGAAAGTCAGTTATACTTTGGTGAAAATGAGAAACTGTTCAGTTGAAGTCCCAGATGTTCCTTGGCCTTGAATTACAGCAATTCTCAATTTCAGAAGTCATTATGTGAAGATACATGAAATTCACGATTCTCAATCAATTCTCAAAGCCTTAATTGTTTCATGATGCACGTTACGACTGTGTGATAAATAACTCCCAAGACACAACCAGCCGCTGGGTAACAAATCGCCATGTAACAGAATTGATGATGAGGTATCTGCATTGCCGTGAAAGTATCAGGGAAATGTCTTGTCTAAACGTGTCGATGGTCTTATCGCCTCCATGTCATGGGTTAACACAGACCCGCTTAAATCCAGATACGTACAGATTAAAATTCTGCATATCCGTTGGTGCTGATAAGTTAGCCATCTCCTAATACACCTTTTCAGGACTCTGCAATGATAGGCTCGACACCTGCCGTCGAGCAACAAGCGGGGATGTGTTCAGGCATATTGAGTGACATCCAATTACAGGAATCTGGAGATGCTCACTGATGCTCGCCAAAATTAAATAGCTCCAGGTCGCTACGTTGCTGCGTTCCATAAGCCAAGGATTTTTATGGCTATATTTGATACAGCATAACACAATTTATTAAGAAAAAGATATTCAGCACGCTATAATGGTTTAGATTGTGACATAGCTCTATAACATGGAATTCAAGGAATGGTACAGTTTTACATAAAGAAATATTAGATGAGTTGTCTCTGGAATGTTTTCTAGGAATAGCGCCACTCTTTTGCATGATATTGTATACAGTGGAATGCTATAGAGCTGCAATACTAAAGTACATTACAATAATGTCATAATTATAGAAAACATTCTGGTGCTAATGCTACGCTTATTTTGCACTACCTGAATTTTATAGTGGGCATTATGGCACATAACAGGTAGGATTTAGTGTTAGGTTCCTGTCTTATAGAGATCGCCTTGATGTTTGGCAGATGGGCCCAAATAATTTTGTACAAAATGTGTTTCCCAAGAATCTCAAATTTGCAAAATAAGCGTAGCATTAGCAACAGAATGTTTTCTATAATTATAGCATTATTGTACTTTATTTGTGTTTGCAGAGTGCTGCTGCATTGACTTTTTTTTCCTGTATGTTTCTAGCCATGGCAGCGTGCACCTGCACATTGGGATGTGCTGACTGACCCCTTTTTTTTGCAGTTGTACTGGAGCC
>JAKVIS010002128.1:0-24960 GCA_033119425.1 Bufotes viridis
GCCATGAGACTGGTGAGGGTGACATAAGTGACAAGTAGGCAGTAGTGGATGATGATGTAGCAGATTGCACATGGAAGCCAGATAAAGAGGGGCTTCATTATAATCAGAGGGTGAGGGTGGCAGCTTGTGTGTGAGACAGCGGCAGGGTGGCAGCATGCCACTGGAGCCAGCAAGTTGCTAGCATCACTGTGAGCCAGAAGGGTGGCAGCCATAGGCATGCGCACGGGGTGTGTCGGGTGTGCCTGGGCACACCCTAATCATCACCTCCATGCTGCACTGCCATCTGCAAACTCCTGATGTGAACTGTTCTCATAGGCTTCAGGCTAGTGGTCGAGTAGAGCGCTAGAATGGACTTGCTTCAGGGAGGTATGATGTCGGAGGAAGAGGAGGAGTCTTGTCATCCAGGGGTGGGACCTCACAATGTGCGGGAGATTCTACAGAGCCCATTGCAGGAGAGAGGAGCAGAAGCTGCAGGGGGTGAGTGGAGGAGAAGAGTGACTGCTATGTTTACTGGGGGCTGAAGGGGGAGGAATAATCCTTGTTCTGGAGACTGTATATTAGAGGGTCTCAAGAGGGGAGGTGATATTATTTACATGGGACTGTATGCTGGAGGGGCTGCAGGCACGGGGGGTGATATTATTTACATGGGACTGTATGCTGGAGGGCTGCAGGCGGTTGGGTGATATTATTTACATGGTACTGTATGCTGGAAGGGCTGCAGGCAAGGGGAATGTGATATTATTTACATGGGACTGTATGCTGGAGGGGCTGCAGGCAGGGGAATGTGATATTATTTACATGGGACTGTTCTGACTGTACTTTGGGGGCATTTTGCAGGGGCTGAAGGGAAGAGGAATAATCCTTGTAATGGAGACTGTGTGTTAGAGGGGTCTGAAGAGGGGGGTGGGGGATATTATTTACATGGGGACTATATGCTGGAGGGGGTCCATTCAAATGTCTGTAGTGTTTTGCGGATCCGCAGTACACCTGGCCCGCACCCCATCAGAACAGCCTATTCTTGTCCCCAGCTGCGGACAAGAATAGGACATCTTCCATTTTTTTCAGGAGCCGCGGACCTGAAGTTCGGCAGGCCGCTCCAGAAATGCGAATGCGAAGAGCACACTGTGTGCTTTCCACATCCATTCCGTCTCCATAGAGAATGAATGGGTCCGCACCCGTTCCGCACAATTGCGGAGCGTATGCAGACACATTCTGCGGACTTGTGAATGAAGCCTAATACAGCGGGGGCCATTATAATATTAGGAATAATAATAACACCATTATAGGGGCCATTATATATTATAATTATACAGAGGGGCCAGGGCATTATACTTATGGGCACTACGGGGGAGGGAGGTCTGTTATCTGAGGATGATAGTAAAGTGAGGAATGAGAGAAGTGAGAGACGAGACGTGGCTGAAAGAAGGTATCATGACGGTCCTATCTCCGAATGAAGACGCTGAGGAAAGTCTACATCACAGGAGAAGTCACTCGATGTAACAGGTATGGTGCTGTATTCTCCTGGATATTGTGTACCATTATATGTAATGTCCATCCACATATCTGTTTAAGGGGGATATAGGATTTGGCCCACACTGCCGAGCCTGGCCCCAGACTTCAAGTCACACTGTAAGTGTTCTGAATTCTGGGGCCTCACAACCATCTACTACATTATCTGTACTCAGAGAATTATCACTGTGTTATCTGTGGTGTTACATAGGACTGCAGATGACACTTACTACATTATCTGTATTCAGAGTTATTACTGTGTTATCTGTAGTGTTACATAGGACTGCAGGTGACATCTGCTGCATTATCTGTACTCACAGAGTTATCACTGTGTTATCTGTGGTGTTACATGGGACTGCAAGTGACATTTACTACATTATCTGTACTCAGAGAGATATCACTGTGTTATCTGTGGTGTTACATAGGACTGCAGGTGACATCTACTACATTATCTGTACTCAGAGAGTTATCACTGTGTTATCTGTGGTGTTACATGGGACTGCAGATGACATCTACTACATTATCTGTACTCAGAGAGTTATCACTGTGTTATCTGTGGTGTTACATAGGACTGCAGGTGACATCTACTACATTATCTGTACTCAGAGAGTTATTACTGTGTTATCTGTGGTGTTACATAGGACTGCAGATGACATCTACTACATTATCTGTACTCAGTTATCACTGTTATCTGTGGTGTTACATAGGACTGCAGGTAACATATCCTGCATTATCTATAATCAGAGAGTTATCACTGTTATCTGTGGTTTTACAAAGGAGACATGCAGGTGACATGTCCTGCATTATTTGTAAAAAGGGGCATGTCCATAGGTTGGGGGGGGGGGCGCAATACTTGGCTTTCCCCGGGTGCTGGCAACCCACGCCACACCACTGGAACTCTGCGCTGGCTGAGAGACACCCCCCCCATATAAGTTAGTTATATAACGTTAAGTTAATGCATACAGTATGTTCCCTGCTGCTTGCTTCCCCTCCTCATTTATACCCCTGTATAATGTACCCTGGGGGGTATCAGGGTAAATTACAGGGGATAATATAACTGAGCAGGGCTATCAGGGACATTAAACAGAGGGTAATATAACTGAGGGATCAGGGTAAATGATACAGGGGTAAAACTAAGGGGTATCAGGGTACATTATTATACGGGGTAATATGACTCAGGAGGTCTATCTCAGGGGACATGATAAAGGGGTAATATAACTTATGTAATATAAGTTATATTACCCCTGTATAATGTCCCTGATAGCCCTCCTCAGTTATATTACTCTTGTTTAATTTACTTTGATACCCCTTAGTTATATTACCCCTGTATAATAATGTACCCTGATATCCTTCAGTGTATTTGTGTATATATATGTGTATGGGTATATAATATATATACATACATGCACGCTGCGTGCGTGTGTGTGTTTGCTTTAGGGTGCACACCCTAATGCAATAGGCTGCGCATGCCTATGGTGGCAGCAGTATGAGATCTGGAGCCAAAAGTGCCCAGGGAAGACTGTCTGCTACTCAGGAGCATAGTTCCCATAGGATCCGTCCCCATTGACTTTTATTGCATGCCAGGACGGATCTGTTTAGCTCAGTTTCATCAGGCGGACACCAAAAACGCTGCAAGTCCGTTTCCAAAGCGGAATGGAGACTGAATGGAGGCAAACTGATGTATTCTGAGGAGATCCTTTTCCATTCAGAATGCGTTAGAATGCAAACTGATCCGTTTTGGACCGCTTGAGAGCCCTGAACGGATCCCACAAACGGAAAGCCAAAACGCGGGTGTGAAAGTATACTAACAGAAATGATTCAAAAGCATGTGTTTGCAGTGCCACAACATGGATTAAAAGAACCCTTTTTTCTCCACTATTTTATTGGCACTGCCTCTTTGTCATTCTTTTGTTCCTCCGTCATTGGGACAGAGCTCCTGCAGGGGTGCACGGTGTTTTTATTCCCTTTACTGCTATATACTTTTCTTTTGGTATAGCTAGGGATTAGCTAGGACTGTTGGTGGCCTGCATGACAATGCGTGTGTCCATATCCTATATTAGATCTCCCTGTCATACTGATGCATAGTACCAATGCTGCAATGCACATTGATGTACACCGAGATATACTCTCCCTGCAGGCTGAGATATAGCTGATTTAAATTCTGCGACACATTCAAATTGAATTTTTGAAAAATTCGCTCATCTCTAAATATCTCATTATTCTCAGTATGAGTCAAAAAGAATCCAGATTAATTCAAGCAACGTTTTGGTCAATTGCAGACCTTTGTTACGCCAAATCTGGAGCAAGTAGGAGAGTAGTGAGGAGCTGTGGAGGCTGCAAATTTATTGAACTAGTCCTTTTGTGGGCACCTTCGAACTACAAGGTATGCGGTACCATTGCTGTTTAAGTAGGCATGAGCCATCATGTCCACAATCTCTTTCTCTTTGTCCTGGAAGCTAGGGATGACTGTGGCCTACAAGTATTACTACTGCATGGATGGCTGCTGCTACTTCTACCAACATTCTGGCTCTTGGAGGACAAAGCCTGGGTCTTTTATTTTTATCAATTATGGAATGGTTACAGCAAAATTGCAAGTGTGTTTTTTATAATTTAAAGACAGAGGAGCAATTAAATGTTTTTTCCTTCGACAAACACACTCAATGCTTTTAAAAATTCAGGTCAACAAAGACCTTTCTTCACTATTAAGACACATGTTGCAAACATGTAATGCAGTTATTAAACTCCCCACCAAAACCACCAATATAACAGGCCGGTAAGGAAAGGCCGGTAAGATTTCAATGGAGGACGGATCCGTTTTCTATTGTGGCAGAATGTGCCAGAGAAAAACGGATCTGTCCTCATTGATTTACATTGGGGGTCATGACGGATACATTTTGCTCCGCATCCCAGGACAGAAAGAAAACCGCAGCATGCTGCTATATTTTCTCCGTCCAAAAAACATTCACATACTGAATGGAAGACATCCTGATGCATCCTGAATGGATTTCTCTCCATTCAGAATGCATGGGGATAATCCTGATCATTTTTTTCTGGCATAGAGCCCTGACCACAGTATCAGTATTATCCCCATGCATTCTGAATGGAGAGAAATCCGTTCAGTAGGCATTAAGATGTCTTCAGTTCAGTATGTAACGGTTTTAGATAAGGAAAATCTCTGTCTAAAATTCAAGAACACATGACGGAATGTCGGACCTGGCATTAATTCCCATTGACTTGTATTAGTGCCATATCCGCATTACAAATACCGCAACAACGGATCCGTCCCTCCGGTCTGCGCATCCGCGAGACATTTAAAACTGTGAAAAAAATCAAGACGGATCCGTCTCTCCGTCTGAAAACGGAAAGACGGATCCACACTTGCAATGCATTTGTGATATGGATCCTCATCCGGATCCGTGTCCAAATGCTTTCAGTTGTCATGCGGTATGACGGATCCGGCGGGTAGTGCTGGCAATGGAACTACCTGCCAGATCCTCATAACGCAAGTGTGAAAGTAGCATAAGACATGAGTTGTAAACTTTCAATGCAATTATTTCCGTCTTCCACCAATATAACTATACAGGAAAGGTGTATTTCTGTCTATGGTGTAATTTGCATTTATTCTCACTGGTATAAAAATGCTATTATTGCTATAAAATACTTTCGCTATAATGCAACGCGTTTAATGAAAAACACGTTTGAAAAATGTGCAATTTCTCAGCAGCAGAATGCTTTTGGGGTGCTGTGCTGGCAATAAACCTGTGCAGAAACTTTAATTTTGGGAAAAACAAAAACAAAGCTGTCTCTGTGTTCAAATGAAAAAATTGCTTTTCCTTGCAGGTGGTTGGTTTTGTAATGCAGAACTGTTAGAATGGGGTGCTGCAGCAGCTTTATTAAGCAGTGTACCCATCCCCTTAGCCCCTCACTCCCTATAAGCGTTCCCTGATCAAAGTCCCTTAAATATAAGTTTCTATTCTTTCCCTACACCGCCCTGTTACATTAGAATAGATACTTGTTTGCGCCTCTGTATACTGTGTAAAATTATATTTCTGTAGACCCAGCCTTCCTAACCAACAGCTGAACAGAGAATGATGTCTGCTCATTGTGCATAAGCATCTCCCTGCCTGCTGCCAACCCTTACTAACTGATGATTCTGAGCCAATCAGGCAAGCTTTCCTTCCACGGGGTCATTTGAACATCCTTCTTTTTCCTCCTTCGTTGTTTTGCCTGCCAACATGTGCAGTAAAATGGTGCTGTGCGCCATTTTACTCGATTAGTCCGAAGTGAACCTGAAAGCTTTGGGTTTGGCCTCTTGCACACGAACGTATTTTTTTTTCAGTGTTTTGCGGTCCGTTTATAACCTATCCGTTGTTCTGTTTTTTGTTTCCGTTTTGTTTCCGTTTCGGTTCCGTTGTTCCGTTCCGTTTTTCCGTATGGCATATACAGTATACAGCAATAAAATAGAAAAAATTGGGCTGGTCTTAAAATTTTCAATA
The DNA here is from genome assembly GCA_033119425.1 of Bufotes viridis. Lineage (NCBI taxonomy): Eukaryota > Metazoa > Chordata > Amphibia > Anura > Bufonidae > Bufotes > Bufotes viridis. The sequence goes on from JAKVIS010002128.1 coordinate 6,006, forward strand.
GATGGTTCCATAAAAAGCGGACGGATATGGAAGACATACGGATGCACTTCCGTATGCTTTCCGTTTTTTGCAGGCCCATTGACTTGAATGGAGCCACTGAACATGATTTGCGGACAAGAATAGGAGATGGTCTATATTTAAATGGAACAGAAAAAACGGAAAAACTGAAACGGAAGGCATACGGAGACACTTCAGTATTTTTTGCAGACCCATTGAAGTGAATGGTTCAGTATACTGTCAGTATACTGAACTGAAAAACTGCCAGTATACGGTCCGTAAAATACTGTCGTGTGCAAGGGGCCTTTGTTTGATGGATGAATTTTGAGTGATTCAGAACAAACTGTGTTCGTTATGAATCGATTGGCTCATCCTTTATGCTTACCCATTTTAAAGTTTAATACATGTGAACATTAATGCATGACTTCAGCAAGATCTCAGTCTCCACAACTATAGCATTATCTGTTTGGTAAACATGCAATATTTTTTAGAGATGAGCGAATCGAAGCAGACGAATGCGAATTTCCTCACGCCTCGTGGTAACGAATCGCATTTTTCCTAAAATGTCTGCTGCACGTGTGAGGACAAGGAGAAAGGAAGTAAGGGAAGGTGGGATCACCTAGACTGACATGGATGATGCAGCCAATCAGCAGCCAGCCAGACCTGTGATGTCACAGCCCTATAAATATGGCGGCCATCTTAGATTCAGACATTTTTCAGCGTTCTGAGTGCAGGGACAGGCATGAGAAGGTGCTAGGGACAGTAATTGGAAAAACCTCGATTTATAAGTGCAGGGAAAGGATAGGGAGGAATCTTTTCACAGCATCTTAGTGCAGGGAGAAAGATCAGAACAGGCGCTAGGGACAGTGATAGGGAAAACCTCATTGTGAAAAAAAAGCGATTTACAAGTGCAGGAAAGATTATTTGGGGATCCAAATAGCCATGATACAGCTCTGTCATTCCAGCAATTTGTTCTTGGGGTGCAAGTGCTGTGTTAAAAAGCCTTTAGTGGCTTATATCTGTGGAAAAAGAAAAATATATACACAGTTCACTTCTGCAGCTATATGTGATAAAGCGTTTAGTGGCGTATTTCAGTACAAAAGAGAAATATATACGCAGTTAACTTTTGCAGTCATTTGCAATAAAAGCGTTTAGTGTTCTATTTCAGTACAAAATGAAAAATTTATACGCAGTTCTCTTTTGTAGTTATTTGCGCTAATAGCGTTTAGTGTTCTATTTCAGTACAAAATGAGAAATATATATGCAGTTCGTTTTGCAGTTATTTGTGCTAAAATCATTTACTGTCATATTTCAGTACTACAAGAGAAATATATACACAGTACACTTTTGCAGTTTTTCCGCTAAAGCGTTTACTGGCCTATTTCAGTGCAAAAGAGAAATATATACGCAAGTTCACTTTTGCAGTTATTTGTGCTAAATGCGTTTAGTGTCCAATTTTAGTACAAAAGAGAAATATATGCAATTAACTTTTGCAGTTATTTGCGCTAAAAGCATTTAGTGTCATATTTCACTATTACAAGAGAAATACACAGGCAGTTCACTTTTGCAGTTCTTAGCGCTAAAAGCGTTTACTGGCCTATTTCAGTACAAAAGAGAAATATATACGCAGTTCACTTTTGCAGTTATTTGCGCTAAAATAGTTTACTGGTCTATTTCAGAACTACGAGAGAAATATATACACAGTTCACTTTTGCAGTTACTTGTGCTAAAAGCGTTTAGTGCTCTATTTCAGTACAAAATGAGAAATATATACAGAGTTCACTTTTGCAGTTATTTGCGCTAAAAGCGTTTACTGGACTATTTCAGTACAAAAGAGAAATATATACGCAGTTCACCTTTGCAGCTATTTGCGCTAAAAGCGTTTACTGGACTATTTCAATACAAAAAGAGAAATATATACGCAGTTCACCTTTGCAGTTATTTGCTCTAAAAACGTTTACTGTCATATTTCAGTACTACAAGAGAAATATATACGCAGTTCACTTTTGCAGTTATTTGCGCTTAAGCGTTTACTGGCCAATTTCAGTACAAAAGAGAAATATATACACAATTAACTTTTGCAGTTATTTGCTCTAAAAGCGTTTAGTGTTATATTTCACTACTACATGAGAAATATACACACAGTTCACTTTTGCAGTTTTTAGCGCTAAATGTGTTTACTGGCCTATTCCAGTACTAAAAAATATTTGTGGTCATGGCTCCGGGCGTGCGGGCCAGTACCGAGAGGGGCCCGAGGATAGTGGCCGGCCAGCCTGTCCAGGGGCCTTTGGGATGAAAGGCCTGGCTAGTGGTGTGCCCTTAGCCAGAGACGGGGTATGCGGAAAAAGGGGCCATACCCGGAGAAATGGATGTAAGAAAAAGGGGAAGGGCGGGTGGGTGCATCAGACGGCGGCTGCCTACTGGAGAAGGCGGGAGGGTTAAATACCCTATGCCCCTCCCACAAATGCAGGCTGTGCCAGCCTGCTGAATATATATACGCATTTCCCTGTTGCAGTTATTTGTGGTGAAAGTGTTTAATGGCCTATTTCAGTACAAAAGAGAAATAAATCGCAGTTCGCTTTTGCAATTATTTGTGGTGAAAGCGTTTAGTGGACTATTTCAGTACAAAAGGAAAAATATATACGCATTTCCCGTTGCAGTTATTTGTGGTGAAAGCGTTTACTGGCCTATTTTAGTACAAAAGAGAAATAAATACGCAGTTCACTTTTGCAATTATATGTGGTGAAAGCTATTAGTGGCTTATTTCAATACATAAAGAAAAATATATACGCATTTCACTGTTGCAGTTATTTGTGGTGAAAGCATTTAGTGGCCAATTTCAGTACAGAAAGAAAAATATATACGCATTTCACTGTTGCAGTTATTTGTGGTGAAAGCGTTTAGTGGCTTATTTCAGTACAGAAAGATAAATATAAATGCACTTCACTGTTGCAGTTATTTGTGGTGAAAGCATTTAGTGGCCTATTTCAGTTCAAAAGAAAAATATATTAGTCCATTTAGGGGTGTTTTAATTTGCTTTTAATTTATTTAGTTCAGCTAAAAGTATGTCAGACAGAGAAGTGCCAGGCCATACACAGAGGAATGGCAGAGGCCTAAATGTTTCTGCCGCAGGCACAGATCACAGCTGAGTAAGGGGGCATGGCAGCAGGAGTAGCTGTGAGAGGTCTAAGCTCCCGGTGTCATCTAGAGGCTTTGTCTTGACCACCAACCCAGCGGTTCTTGATTGGTTAAATCGGTCATCCACTTCATACCAAGTGACATCGGACAGCCCCAGTCAACAGTCGGTGGGTTTGTCAGACACAACCCTTAGTTGGAATGGCCCAGGAGCAGGTCCTGTGCCCTCACCTGTCCTCAACCTGCCTCTGTCCTTTGCTGTTCTTTCAGCTGAAGAAGTATTATATGCTGTGGGCTCAGCCCCACTATACAGCGAGGACGAGCTACTAGAGGACAGTCAGCAGCTACTGCCAGGCCAAGATCTGGGGAGACATCCGCCACTTCCTCCGCTATGTGGGCAAGTAGTGATGAGGAGAGTGGTGTTGTGTACGGTCAGGCTCATGACCCAGAGACCACTGAGAAGGACATCAGTGACGTGCAGACACTACTCAATGATGATGAAGTCGATCGCACTTGGGAGCCAGGTGTAGAAGGGGCTTCATCATCATCAGGAGAAAGAGGGTGGTAGCTTGACCATGAGGCAGTGGCTGAGCTAGCATGGTGGTAGCATGGCTGGGAGTCAGCAGAGTGGCAGCAGTGGGAGGTTGGGAGCCACAGGTGCCCGGGTAGACCACCTTCCTGCCCGGGAAGTAGTGGTGCAGGGGTTTACTGTGGCAGCGGTGGTAGTAGTCAGTAAGTGCAGACTGTTGGGGGAAAATAACCTACTCGGCGGTGTGGCAGTTTTTGTTAAACCGCCAGGGAGGTGAACATGGCCTTATGCAGAATATGTGGGCAGAAGGTGAATCGTGGCAAGAGTGCCAATGTTGGAACCACGGCCCCGCATCAACATATGCAGTGTCACCATAAAGTGGCCTGAGGGAATCAAGGCTCCGATGTGATGGTACAGCCTGCCGCAGCACCCACTGAATAGCCCAAAGGCACGCACCCAGTTTCAGGCATTCAAGGCTCCACCACCTAAGCCGAAAGAATCTGTCTGTTATTCCCATCTTCTGCTGGTCCTGATGCTCCTGCTCCTCCTCCCCATCCAACTCCTCGTCAGTCATTCCGTCAGCAATCAATCACCGAAGCGATTGCAAAGAGACAGCAGTATGCGTGCACGCATCCAACGGTGCAGAAGTTACATGTGCTCCTGTCTAAGTTGCAGGTGCTGCGGTCCCTCCATTTTCACGTGGTGGACTCTGCACCTTTCAAAGAACCGATGGCTTGTGCCGAGTTGAGTTGGGGAGTCCCAAGCCGTCATTTCTTAGCCAAAAGGCAGTACCAGTAGGTGGGCCAGTCCTTGAGCCTGTCGATGTCTGCCAAAGTGCAGACAGTGCCGGCGTGTGGAGCTGTAATTACGGACAGGGACAATACATGTCCTTTACGGCCCACTGAGTAAATGTGGTTCCTTCACAGCCACATCAGCAACTTGGCGAGGCCACGCTGCTTCCTCCTCCACATTATCACGCCGTTGGTCCTGCGACAATGTCCGCCTCTGCCTCCTCATCCTCCACCGTGTCCTCAGCCTCCACTGCAGGGACAAGTCACAGTGCCCCTCCAGCATACCACATTTGCAGTGCACGGCGGTGTCACGCAGTTCTGCACCTGTTTTTCCTTGGCGAGTCACACGGAGAGGAACTGCTCCGTGTGATTCATCAAGAAATCGAATCCTGTCTTTCTCCGCGACAACTGAAAATCAGAACCATGGTGTTCGACAACGGGAAGAACATTGTGTTGGCGCTGCTTCAAAGAAGGCTGAGCCATGCGCCCTGCATGACACACGTGTTCAATCTTGTCAAGCGGTTCCTGAAGTCTTCCATTCATCTGCAAGATATCCTAAAAATGGCCAGGAAACTTTGCCTGCTCTTCAGCCACTCGTACACTGCAAAGCACACCCTCCTTGTGTTGCAGCGGCAGAAAAGCATCTCTCAACATAGGCTGATATGCGACGTTTCCACCCGTTGGAATTCCACCCTTCATATGTTGGACCAACTATACAAACAGAGAAAGGCCATCAACTATTTTTTGAAGATCCAAGCGGATTCCCTGTGCAACTTCGATGTCAGCCAGTGGCAGCTTATGCGTTATACCTGCTATTTGCTCAGGCCCTTTGAGGACGCAACGTTATTTGTCAGTCGCCAGGAGTGCGGAATGAACAACGTCATTCCACTATTTTATGTCCTGGAACAGATGGTGGTAACAATGGCTGGTCAGGGGAAAGGAGATGTGGCGCCTAGATATCACGGCCACATGAGCCCTTTGGGGGCTGAACTGGAAGAGGAGGAGGGGGAGGAGGACATTGGGGCACAGGCAATGTGTTGCAAAATGGGTGGTTTTTCTACTCAGCTGACAGAGCAGCCAGAGGAGCTACAGGGTGATGCGGAAGACAAGATAGAGGACCCAGACACAGCGTGACAGTATGCAGTGGAGATGGATGCAGGTCCCTCCGAGTCACTTGCACAAATGGCCCAATGCATGCTCACTTGCTTGCGTAGTGACAGCTGAATTGTCACTTTTCGGCAGAGTGATGACTTATGGCTCTCCACCTTGTTGGACCTTTGCTACCGGTCCAAAATTGAGGCCCTTTTAGACCCGCAGAGAGTGAGGACAAACTGAACTACTATAAAGACATCCTATGTAGTCAGTTGGCCGCTGCCTATCTGCACCATTATCCATCCTCTCGCAGTTCTGACCGGAGGGCCCTATGTGCTCATGTTCCACTTCCATGGCTGCTGGGGAGGGGTAGGGTGGCAGGAGCAATTCCAGCATAATCAGCAGCAGCCTGAGTCTACAGTAGCTGATGAGCAGCTTTTTTACCCGCCTAGTGAAGAAACTACTCACCAGCAGCAGCTAGACCTGGAGCAGGACCTGAACCAGCAGGTGGTGGCATACTTGGACAGCACCCTGCAACCCAACATTTAAGATCCACTGGACTACTGGGCAGCCAAACTGCATTTGTGGCCGCAACTTCCAGAGTTTGTCCTGAAAAAAGATGTCACGCGCGCCAGTAGTGTGATATCAGAGCGGGTGTTTAGTGCAGCGGGGGCCATAGATTACCCCAAGAAGAACTCGCCTGTCCACAGAAGATGTAGAGACACTGACCTTTGTCAAGATGAATTAGGCCTGGATCAGCTAGGATTTCCACCCACCAGTGTCTGATGCATCTGATTAGATCATTCATGGTACCACACCAACACTTTGACAAAAGAGACCGGTTTCTTCTGGCTACCTGCCTCAGCTACTGCTCTGTAGTGATGTCGCGAACATAAAATTTTCAGTTCGCGAACAGCGAACGCGAACTTCCGCAAATGTTCGCGAACGGGCGAACTGGGCGAACCGCCATAGACTTCAATTGGCAGGCGAATTTTAAAACCCACAGGGACTCTTTCTGGCCACAATAGTGATGGGAAAGTTGTTTCAAGGGGTCTAACACCTGGACTGTGGCATGCCGGAGGGGGATCTATGGCAAAGCTCCCATGGAAAATTACGTAGTGGACGCAGAGTCGGGTTTTAATCCATAAAGGGCATAAATCAACTAACATTCCTAAATTGTTTGGAATAACGTGCTTTAAAACATCCAGTGTGTGTATACGATCAGGTATGATGTTGTATCGATCAGGTAGTGTAAGGGTTACGCCCGCTTTCACTGACATTGACAGACCAAACTCCCTTTTAATGCACCGCAAACAGTTCATTTGCACAACCGCAAACTCCCCATTTGCACAAGGTTGGATACCAAGCTAGCCACGTCCCGGTGATGTCATTGAAGGTTTCTTCCTCCACCCAGCCACGTACAAACACCAAGGGTCCCTAAAAGGTGAATTGAATCGATTTTTCGAACGGGGAGATGGTTAAAAACGCTGGCTCTCTCCCCTTTGTTTTAATCCACGGTCACTGCGCTCTGCGCCGTGCAATTTACTGTCACACCCGATATGAGTGGTAATTTTCTGTAGTACTATTCTCATCAGTTTAATCCTCTAACGTCCCCCAATCTGGGTGCCATTTATTGAATAGATTTTTCGAACGGGAGATGGTTAAAAACGCTGGCTCCCTCCACTCTGTTTTAATCCACGGTCACTGCGTCTGCGCCGTGCAATTTACTGTCACACCCGATATAAGTGGTATTTTCTGTAGTACTATTCTCATCAGTTTAATCCTCTAACGTCCCCAATCTGGGTGCCATTTATTGAATAGATTTTTCGAACGGGGAGATGGTTAAAAACGCTGGCTCCTCTCCACTCTGTTTTAATCCACGGTCACTGCGTCTGCGCCGTGCAATTTACTGTCACACCCGATATGAGTGGTATTTTCTGTAGTACTATTCTCATCAGTTTAATCCTCTAACGCCCGACTCCCAATCTGGGGCCATTTATTAAATAGATTTTTCGAACGGGAGATGGTTAAAAACGCTGGCTCCTCTCCACTCTGTTTTAAACCACGGTCACTACGCCTGCGCCGTGCAATTTACTGTCACACCCGATATGAGTGGTATTTTCTGTAGTACTATTCTCATCAGTTTAATCCTCTAACGTCCCCAATCTGGGGGCCATTTATTGAATAGATTTTTCGAACGGGGAGATGGTTAAAAACGCTGGCTCCCTCCACTCTGTTTTAATCCACGGTCACTGCGCCTGCGCCGTGCAATTTACTGTCACACCCGATATGAGTGGTATTTTCTGTAGTACTATTCTCATCAGTTTAATCCTCTAACGTCCCCAATCTGGGGCCATTTATTGAATAGATTTTTCGAACGGGAGATGGTTAAAAACGCTGGCTCCCTCCACTCTGTTTTAAACCACGGTGACTAGCGCCTGCGCCGTGCAATTTACTGTCACACCCGATATGAGTGGTATTTTCTGTAGTACTATTCTCATCAGTTTAATCCCTGTTACGTCCCATATCAGGGATTGCCTTTGTGAAAAAAAAATTTAGGCCGGGTACCTTCGACTGCCTTCACAGTGACAGACCAAACTCTCATACACTAAACTGAATTGATTTCAGGAACCGAGATGGAAAAAGCAGCTTGGTCGGTCCTCTTACTCCCAAATTGGGGCACTGCGCTGCGGCACAGAGCAATGTGCTGTGACACCCTATATGAGTGGTGTCTTAACTAGTACTATTCCTATCAGTTTAATCCCTGTTACGGACCCTATCCGGTCGAATTGATTAACCATTGTCGAATTAGCGAACCATTACGACATCATGAAATAATTTAGTTCTGAGCTCTGTACTTGCTTTGTATTGGAATTGATGGGGATTTTTTTAATTGCCTGCATCATTTCTAATAAACTATTAAGAGACTTTATTATGATTTTTTATTTTATGTATTAAAAACCCATACAACATATAAAAAAAAGGTAAATTAATGTTTTTTCTATGAAATATTATCCAGCCGTCCGATCGCTTTTTGGTCTGACCATAATGAAGCAACGGCCTTATCATCTGGGGTGTGGCAACATTGCCAACACACTTATAGAGGTGATGATGATTGCTTCATTGTGATACGCAAGCCCCTTCACCACAACAAGGTAACGATCACGTAAGGGAATTGACACTTGTATGTGCCTTTTTTTGGTTTGTTTTTGCAGCCACAGTGCTGCACCATAGGACAGAAAAATTAGGCATGTACACATGCCTGAAAATAATGGCACTGTTGCAGCCGCTATTGTAGCAGCGGCCGGAAAATTTATGTTTTCCAGGCAGAAAAGTGACTAAAACATTGCGGCTTGAACCCTAGTTGGTGGTGGAGAATTCACGAAAGTCATCCGGTATGCAGACATTAAATACAGCAGCGTGGGGACCATTTTGAGGCCAAGGCATGTAATCAGGCCTTTTGTTAGTCAAACGTATCCCCCACTGTCAGTCCCTTCGGGATCCATGCCTCATTCATCTTTATGAAGGTGAGGTAATCAACACTTTTTGACCGAGGCGACTTCTCTTGTCAGTGACAATGCCTCCTGCTGCACTGGAAGGTCCTTTCTGACAGGACACTTGAAGCAGGGCAGGCCAGAAGTTCTATCGCGAACTGGGATAGCTCAGGCCACAGGTCAAGCCTGCACACCCAGTAGTGAAGGGGTTCATTGCTCCTCAGAGTGTCGATATCTGCTGTTAAGGCGAGGTAGTCTGCTACCTGTCGGTCGAGTCGTTCTCTAAGGCTGGATCCCGAAGGGCTGTGGCGATGAGTAGGACTGAAAAAGCTCCGCATGTCCTCCATCAACAACACATCTGTAAATCGTCCAGTCCTTGCCGCCATGGTAGGAGGAGGATTACACTCACCTCTTCCCCTGTTAGATTCCCGTTGTGCTGTGACATCCCCTTATAAGCTGTGTAAAGCATATTTTTTAGTTTGGTTTTGAACTGCTGCATCCTTTCCGACTTTCGGTAATTTGGTAACATTTCTGCCACTTTCTGCTTATACCGGGGTCTAGTAGCGTGGCCACCCAGTACAGATCGTTCTCCTTTATCCTTTTTATACGTGGGTCCCTCAACAGACATGACAGCATGAAAGACCCCATTTGAACAAGGTTGGATGCAGAGCTACTCATTTCCCGTTCCTCGTCCTCACTGATGTCATTGACGGTCTGTTCTTCCCCCAGCCACGTACAACACCATGGGTCCCAGATAGGTGACAACAACGAGCACCCTGGGGTGCCTGCTGTGGTTGGTCTTCCTCCTCCTTAAAGCCGCCACATTCCTCCTCTGACTCCTCTTCCTCATACTCCTCTTCCAGCGTTGCTGCAGGTCCGACAAGCGATGATGACAAGGCTGTTTCTGGTGGTGATGGTGACCACAACTCTTCCTCTTCCTCTTCACGCTCATCTACAGCCTGATCCAGAACTCTTCGCAGGGCACGCTCCAGGAAGAAAACAAATGGGATGAGGTCGCTGATGGTGCCTTCGATGTGACTGACTAGGTTTGTCACCTCCTCAAAAGGACGCATGAGCCTACAGGCATTGCGCATGAGTGTCCAGTAACGTGGCAAAAGATTCCCAGCTCCGCAGAGGCTGTCCTAGCACTCCGGTCATACAAATACTCGTTGACGGCTTTTTCTTGTTGGAGCAGGCGGTCGAACATTAGGAGTGTTGAATTCCAACGTGTCGGGCTGTCGCATATCAAGCGCCTCACTGGCATGTTGTTTCGCCGCTGAATATCGGAAAAGTGCGCCATGGCCGTGTAGGAACGCCTCAAATGGCCACACACCTTCCTGGCCTGCATGAGGACGTCCTGTAAGCCCTGGGTACTTAGACACAAAATGTTGTACGATGAGATTCAACACATGTGCCATGCACGGCACATGTGACAACTTGCCCAAATTTAATGCCGCCAACAGATTGCTTCCATTGTCACCAGGGCTGGGACAAGGTCCAGCACCAACAGAGGCTGAGCTGCCAAAGTGCGCCCCCATGTTGTCAGGCTCCTTCTTCTCCCCTCCTCTCCTCCTACCTCTGCTGTAGCGTGGCCGAGCTCTGCATGGTCTGCGCCTCCGCGGGTACAGGAGGAGGAGCTTTTGTCTCCTGTGCCGAGCCGACTGACTTGAAGTGCAAACTGTGTGCGCACTTCCTGTCAGTCCAGCCGGAGTACAGGAGACTGATGCTCTCTGTACCTGCGGACCGGACAGAGCTCAGTCCACACTACAACAGGGCCGTTCAGCTTTCTCAAATTATAAGAATTTATGTGCATGCAGCCTTAGACTCTCAATCAGCACCTGGTTGCTATGCAATAATGCACCGTTTAGACCCTCAGCGTCCTACTGAGACAATTACCTGTATTAAACGCAGCTACTTGTCTAAAGGAAGATGCTGAGGGTCTAAATGGTGCATTATTGCATAGCAACCAGGTGAGAAACCACCAACTAGGTGCTGATTGAGAATGTGAGAGTCATCACCACCAGCAACTCCTCCTCCTGCATTTATATGAATGACCCAACAGCAGTCTGCAGTACACAACCAAGTGAAGAAGCTCCAACCTGAGGAGCTGTTTGAATGCTGCAGGAGAAGAACAGCCAGGACAGGAAGGAGTTAATCTCACAGTCAGTGACACAGGACTATAAAAAAAAAAAATCCACCTCTGGGCACTGGGCAGCAGGCAGCTCAAGTTAACAAGTGATTAGAAGAAGCTCAACCTGAAAAACTGTTTGACTGCTGCAAGAGAAGGACAACCAGGACATGAAGGAGTTACTCACACAGTGACAGGACGGACTATAATAAAATTCACCTCCGGCAGCAGGCAGCTCAACACAAGACTAGTCTAGACACAGATCAGTCTTACTCTTGAAAAAATTGATCCTCCCACACACAGACTCAGTGTGTAAATGTCCTCTGACTCCCTGAGCACTTACTAGTCTCCAGGCAATGTGGGTGGCGTGGTCTCAGGGCTCTGTCACACTCCAGGACTGGCGTGGGGTGTGCAGGGGCAGCTCTTCTTCTCTGCTCTTCTGGAGAGACTGCCTGTGCGCGCCGCCTGCACCACGTGACACTGACTGCTCACTCACTGCCTGGCATGGATTACTGCGCGCCACACGGCCCGGCCTGAGCCGCCTGACAGAGCGGCAGCAGCTGAGCTGAGCCTGGGTGGCACTGTGGCAGGGCGCCAGCGCAATGCGCCCACACGCCGCATGTAAAAAAAAAAAAAAGTGCAAACTTCTGGGGGTTTGAACCCCCTATCTCCCCCATATCTACGCACCTGCGCTAAAATCAGAGAGGGAATGACAGGCGGGGAGCGCTGAGCGGTTCCCCCCTGTCAGTCCCTCTCCCTCTGGCCGGCTGCGCCCTGAGGCTGGAGCGCCCTGAGGCTGGAGCCTCCCCAGCCTCTGTGTCGGCCCGGCCCTGATTGTCACACACCACTTTGCCGATCTCCAGTTGGTGCGGGGTCAGCCACTGATCCACCTGTGCGTTCAGGGCGGACAGGAGTGCTGGTCCTGTGTGGCTCTCTGCTTTCAGGCAAGTCAACCCCAAGATAGCGTGACACTGTCGTATCCGGGATGTGGAATAGCCCCTGGGGAGCTGGGGGGAATCAGTTGATGTGCAGCCAGACGCCGCAGCAGAAGAGGACTCAGCCGAGGAGGATATCGAAGAGGATGGAGTAGGAGTAGAGGAGGTGGCAGTAGGTCTGCCTGCAAGTCGTGGTGGTGTCACCAACTCCGCTGCGGAGCCACGCATTCCATGCTTGTCAGCCGTCAGCAGGTTGACCCAATGCGCAGTATACGTGATATACCTGCCCTGACCGTGCTTTGCAGACCAGGTATCAGTGGTCAGATGGACCCTTGCCCCAACACTGTATGCCAGAGATGCCATGACTTCCTTTTCAATGACATGGTAGAGGTTTGGGATTGCCTTTTTGAAAAAAATTTGTCCGGGTACCTTCCACTGTGGTGTCCCAATAGCGACAAATTTTTGAAGGCCTCAGACTCTACCAGCTGGTATGGTAAAGCTGGCGGGCTAAGAGTTCCGTCAAGCCAGCTGTCAGTCGCCGGGCAAGGGGTGACTTTGTGACATTGGCTTCTTATGCTCAAACATGTCCTTGACAGACACCTGACTGTGGGCAGATGAGCAGGAACTGCTGAAGGTGAGAGATGGAGTGGCGGGTGGTTGAGAGGGGCAGGGAGGACAGCAGTGGTTGACGTGGCTGAAGATGATCCCATAGGCGCTTGTGATGTGAGATCATGTGCCTTCGCAAAGCAGTTGTACCAAGGTGGGTGTTGGACTTCCCACGACTCAGTTTCTTTTGGCACAGGTTGCAAATGGCATCGCTTATTATCAGAGGCAGACACACAAAAAAATGCCACACTGCTGAGCTTTGCAATGACGGCATTCTAGTGGTGGCAACAGCATGCATTGACTGGCGTGCTGTCTGGCTGACCCCAGGTGCCGATACATGCTGTCTGACTGTGCCACTAACTCCTTGCGACGACCTCCCCCTGCTTCCAACTCGTCTCCTCATTCTCTCTGTCTCCCCTTCAGAACTTTCCCCCTCTTCTTCTCTTCGAGCAGGCACCCACGTGGCATCTGTGGACACATCGTCATCATCAACCGCTTCACTTGTATCTGACACCTCAGCAAAGGAAGCAGCAGCGGTACAACATCATCATCATCATCATCACACTGTACGTCCATGTGTGTAATCCTGCCTGACTGAGACATATCCCCGTAATCTACATCATCTGGCAATAATGGTTGCGCATCACTAATTGCATCCAACTGATGTGTAAATAACTCCTCTGACGGATCAAGTGAAGCGGCTGTGGTGGCTGTGGTGGCTAGTGGTAGTGGTGGTGGTGGCGACGGGCGGGTGCGTGGTAACTTGAGAGCAGGTGACCGAAGCTGAGCTGGAGGAGGATGGTGCGTCCAGGTTCTTAGCGGAAGCTGTTGAAGATTGGGTGTCCTGTCTAAGCCAGTCAACTACGTCCTCTGAATTTTTCGGGTTCAGGGCACGTGGCCTCTGAAAACTGGGCATTATTCCAGGGACAGTGGAAATCACAGCACCACGACCACGACGGCCCCTGCGGGCTGGCCTGCCTCTGCCTGTCATTTTTTTAGATAAGTGGTACTACTGCAGTGCTAGGTACTGTGCCACCCGGTATGAGTGGTTGGCACTGGCAGTGGGCACACTACAGTCAGTGGAAGCGGGCCTGACACACACTGGCAGCAGGCAAGCAACTGAATTTAGACTACTGTCTAAAAATTAAATGCCTTATTTATCGGCAAGCTACTGTGCCACCCGGTATCAGTGGTTGGCACTGGCAGTGGGCACACTACAGTCAGTGGAAGTGGGCCTGACACACACTGGCAGCAGGCAAGCAACTGAATTTAGACTACTGTCTAAAAATTAAATGCCTTATTTATCGGCAAGCTACTGTGCCACCCGGTATCAGTGGTTGGCACTGGCAGTGGGACACTACAGTCAGTGGAAGCGGGCCTGACACACACTGGCAGCAGGCAAGCAACTGAATTTAGACTACTGTCTAAAAATTAAATGCCTTATTTATCGGCAAGCTACTGTGCCACCCAGTATCAGTGGTTGGCACTAGCAGTGGGCACACTACAGTCAGTGGAAGCGGGCCTGACACACACTGGCAGCAGGCAAGCAACTGAATTTAGACTACTGTCTAAAAATTAAATGCCTTATTTATCGGCGAAGCTACTGTGCCACCCGGTATCAGTGGTTGAGCACTGGCAGTGGGCACACTACAGTCAGTGGAAGTGGGCCTGACACACACTGGCAGCAGGCAAGCAACTGAATTTAGACTACTGTCTAAAAATGAAATGCCTTATTTATCGGCAAGCTACTGTGCCACCCGGTATCAGTGGTTGGCACTGGCAGTGGGCACACTACAGTCAGTGGAAGTCGGCCTGACACACACTGGTAGCAGGCAAGCAGCTGAAATTACACTAAAGTGTAAAAATTAAATGCCTTATTTATCAGCAAAGTCCTGTGCCAGCCAGGTATGAGTGGTGGGCACTGGCAGTGGGCACACTACAGTCAGTGGAAGTCAGCCTGACACACACTGGCAGGCAACTAACCTTAGATTAAAGTGTAAAAATTAAGTGCCTTTTTTTTATGCAAAGTCCTGTGCCACACGGGATGACAGGGGTGGGCACTGGCATGGGCACACTACAGTCAGTTGAAGTCGGCCTGACACACACTAGCAGCAAGCAAGCAGCTGAAATTACACTAAAGTGTAAAAATTAAATGCCTTTTTTATGCAAAGTCCTGTGCCAGCCGGTATGAGTGGTGGGCACTGGCAGTGGGCACACTACAGTCAGTGGAAGTCAGCCTGACACACACTGGCAGGCAACTAACCTTAGATTAAAGTGTAAAAATTAAGTGCCTTTTTTTTATGCAAAGTCCCGTGCCACACGGGATGACAGGGGTGGGCACTGGCAGTGGGCACACTACAGTCAGTTGAAGTCGGCCTGACACACACTAGCAGCAGGCAAGCAGCTGAAATTACACTAAAGTGTAAAAATTAAATGCCTTTTTATGCAAAGTCCTGTGCCAGCCGGTATGAGTGGTGGGCACTGGCAGTGGGCACACTACAGTCAGTGGAAGTCAGCCTGACACACACTGGCAGGCAACTAACCTTAGATTAAAGTGTAAAAATTTAGTGCCTTTTTTATGCAAAGTCCCGTGCCACACGGGATGACAGGGGTGGGCACTGGCAGTGGGCACACTACAGTCAGTTGAAGTCGGCCTGACACACACTAGCAGCAGGCAAGCAGCTGAAATTACACTAAAGTGTAAAAATTAAATGCCTTTTTATGCAAAGTCCTGTGCCAGCCGGTATGAGTGGTGGGCACTGGCAGTGGGCACACTACAGTCAGTGGAAGTCAGCCTGACACACACTGGCAGGCAACTAACCTAGATTAAAGTGTAAAAATTAAGTGCCTTTTTTATGCAAAGTCCTGTGCCACACGGGATGACAGGGGTGGGCACTGGCAGTGGGCACACTACAGTCAGTTGAAGTCGGCCTGACACACACTAGCAGCAGGCAAGCAGCTGAAATTACACTAAAGTGTAAAAATTAAATGCCTTTTTATGCAAAGTCCTGTGCCAGCCGGTATGAGTGGTGGAGCACTGGCAGTGGGCACACTACAGTCAGTGGAAGTCAGCCTGACACACACTGGCAGGCAACTAACCTTAGATTAAAGTGTAAAATTAAGTGCCTTTTTTGTATGCAAAGTCCTGTGCCACACGGGATGACAGGGGTGGGCACTGGCAGTGGGCACACTACAGTCAGTTGAAGTCGGCCTGACACACACTAGCAGCAGGCAAGCAGCTGAAATTACACTAAAGTGTAAAAATTAAATGCCTTTTTATGCAAAGTCCTGTGCCAGCCGGTATGAGTGGTGGGCACTGGCAGTGGGCACACTACAGTCAGTGGAAGTCAGCCTGACACACACTGGCAGGCAACTAACCTTAGATTAAAGTGTAAAAATGAAGTGCCTTTTTTTATGCAAAGTCCTGTGCCACACGGGATGACAGGGGTGGGCACTGGCAGTGGGCACACTACAGTCAGTTGAAGTCGGCCTGACACACACTAGCAGCAGGCAAGCAGCTGAAATTACACTAAAGTGTAAAAATTAAATGCCTTTTTTATGCAAAGTCCTGTGCCAGCCGGTTAAAGTGTAAAAATTAAGTGCCTTTTTTTTATGCAAAGTGCTGTGCCACACGGGATGACAGGGGTGGGCACTGGCAGTGGGCACACTACAGTCTGTGGGCCTGCAGCTCCTCACACACAGGCAGGCCAGGCAACTGCAATATGTATATAAAGGAAAAAAAAAAGCAGACTAATGTTGCAGCTCTAAAAAGGGCTTTTTGGGGTGCTGTCAGGACGCTGTCCTTACAGCAGAGATCAGATGAGTCTTTCAGGACTGGAGTGGACACTGAATTCACTAGCCTAGCTATCGATTTCCCAATTAAATCAGCAGCAACTACACTCTCCCTCCTCTCACTAAGACTGCAGCTTCAGAATGAATCTAAAATGGATGCTGTGCAGGAGGTGGGAGGGTCTGGGAGGGAGGGTATGCTGCTGATTGGCTGGAATATGTCTGCTGACTGTGAGGTACAGGGTCAAAAGTTTGCTCAATGATGATGTATAGGGGCGGACCGAACATCGCATGTGTTCGGCCCGTTGAGGCGACTGCGAACAAGCTATGTTCGCCGGGAACTGTTCGCCGGCGGATAGTTCGGGCCATCTCTACTGCTCTGATGCTGCCACCCACCTGATGCCACACATCTCTTGCCAAGTGCTCCTTCTCTCACCCACCTTTGTCAGTGGGTACTGGTATTGCTTCCACATCCCCACTCTGTCACCGAGATCGACTGTAGTCTCCTGATGCTGCTGCTGCCATCTCCACACTATGTCACCTTGCCACTTTGTGGTCTCCTCCTGATGATGCTGCTGCCGCCACCTCCAGACTCTGTCATTGTGCCACCTTGTGGCCTTCTCCTGATGCTACTACTGTTGCTGCCGCCACCTTCAGACTCTGTCATTGTGCCACTCGGTGGCCTCCTCATACTGCTGCCAACTCCAGACTCTGTCATTCTGCCAGTCGGGGCCTTCTCCTGATGCTGCTATTGCTGCTGCCGCCACCTACAGACTCTGTCATTGTGCCACTCGGTGGCCTTTCCTGATGCTGCTACTGCTGCTGCCACCACCTCCTGACTCTGTCATTGTGCCACTCGGTGGCCTTCTCCTGATGCTGCCAACTCAGACTCTGTCTTTGTGCCACTCGGTGGCCTTCTCCTGATGCTACTGCTGCTGCCGCCACCAACTCCAGGCTCTGTCATTGTGCCGCTCTGTGGCCTACTGATACTGAAGCCACCTCCACACTGTCATTGTACCAATTTGTGGCCTCGTCCTCATGCTGCTTCCACCTCACCACTGTGTCATAGGGCCACCCTGTGGACTTCACATGCTGTTTCCACCCTTCCAACTTCATGACTGGGCCACTATTTTGCCTTACTGACATTATCATTTATTTCATCCTTCTTCTGATCTGTCAGAAGCAAGAAAAAATGAGACGCACAATGGATCCTGTCTGTGTATCAGCTGTAGGGCCTACAGTATATGGTCCCATCAGAATTAGCTTATGATTTGGTAGCCAAAAGCAGGAGTGGGTACAAAACACAGAAGACATGCAAATATTCCATTCACGTGTCATCTCTGTTTTAGTTCCACTCCTGTTATATTTGGCATTAGCAATACTGATGGATTATTAAGCAAATGCTAACTGAGTGAAGGCAGATGCTCCACAGACAGGATCCTTTTTTTGTGGGTTATTGTTCTGACGGATCAGAGGAAGGGCAAATTAATCAGTGATGTCAACACAAACTCATGCTGACACCCTCTCCACTCTGTTGGGGAGCTCTACTTGTATAAGCGTTTAATAGAACAGGTTCTGTAGACATTTATGTGGAATCAGCTGACGAGGGTGTAAAAGGAGTGTAGCTTCTTCTTGGCGCTAACATCGACCTGTAAGGCTAAGTTAATACTTGAATTATTTGGTCAGTTTTGGCCCCGTGACTGCCCAAATAAGTTAAGTGTGCAGTGATTCTAAGAGTGATGCCATTCATCTGGATGTCATACTGACTCACAGTATTATTTCACTACCACAAGCAGACTCCTATGCTTGTTACTGCAAGGCACAGTGTTCTACACAACACCACTATAAAGGCTGTCAGCAGCCAGTAAATGTAGTTTTTAACACGTAATTTGCCGCAAATATATTCAGATTGAATCCATATTTTCTCTAAAATTTAGTGAATCGGCGAATCAAATTTTGAAAAATGTGCTTATCTCTAAATATTTCTTCTGCACTTCATGAAGAAAAAAATTATATTCACAGCCCCCACTGCTGCATCCTTCCTTGTTGCCTATACAATAGACACTGGGGTGTAATACAGAACCTCGCATAGAAATTTTCATCATAATGTATCTGAAGTAGGAATGCAGGATGCTCCATACAGTTCTTTGCTGGAGAGTGAACACATCTATCAGTATTGAGTCGAGAAATCTGGCGAAGTAGGTGCTGAACGGTCTGAAATGAATTACACCTCACTAAGAGACTGTACAGACGTAATACTGTAAAACCATTACACACTGGGGTTAGAAATGCCACTCCAAATCATCTGCTTATTGCGAGACATCAAAATGACAGGAGAATAAGCTTTCATTTGCATTTGGAAACTGAACTCTGCATTGGCCCGAAGATGACCTGCTACTTGATCTCTCTCAAAATTATTCCTGCAGCGCCTCTGCTTGTTTTGGAAAATGCTCTAAATA
>JAKVIS010002129.1:0-22496 GCA_033119425.1 Bufotes viridis
ATTCCAATCTGCACAGAAGCCACTTGTTCCCTCAAACAAATCTTCCATAATCTGACACCATCGTTTGACACATTACCAAAACGTGCCTTTACCTGTTGATTGGTGCCCTTACCTGTTGAGGTGCATGGATCCACACCTGACTGAAGAATGAAGCATCATGGCTGCTGCCAGGGAGGAAAACAGCAAGGGTCCATTGTGATGTCATCATCCATGTATGCTGAAGGGTTCCATTGTGACACGCTCAGTGTTCCGTCTATTGAAATTTTTATGGAGGCTGCCATATTGATTTTCTGGAGGCAGCCATTTTGATTTGCAGTAAAACATAGTTGTCATTTCAATGAATAAGACATGTTGGCAAGGAATTTGATTGCAACAACAGAAGTCAGCAAGGACAAAACCTAGTTTATGAGCACTTTTCATCATAGCTGCATTAAAATACTGGGTTGGAACCTGCTTGTGGATTCCTGGAGCAGGTAGAGCAGTATCAGAGGTGCTAAGTTCATTCAGTGCTAGCACAGAACTTTGATTGGACAAGCATGTGCATTCTCATTCTGCCAACTCAAAAATGCATAAAAGGTATGGTATCTCATGAGAGGTGGTGAGTTGCAGAAGCTAAGCTGAACTGCACCTGCATTTCAGCGGCCAAAAAGCAAGAAACAGAAAAGGCTTAGCTTTGTCAGTGGCCGCTGTATATTCCTGTGTTGAGAAAGCGAGTAACGAGGGTTACTCTAAAAGTTCATTTTTCCATACCATCAGGAACAGTTAAGAAGGCTTTTGTGTTCTGGGCTTGCTAATAGACGCTGGACAGTATTCCAATCTGCACAGAAGCGCCACTTGTTCCCTCAAACAAATCTTCCATAATCTGACACCATCGTTTGACACACACAAAAACGTGCCTTTACCTGTTGATTGGTGCCCTTACCTGTTGAGGTGCATGGATCCACACCTGACTGAAGAATGAAGCATCATGGCTGCTGCCAGGGAGGAAAACAGCAAGGGTCCATTGTGATGTCATCATCCATGTATGCTGAAGGGTTCCAGTGTGACACGCTCAGTGTTCCGAGTTTATGAGCACTTTTCATCATAGCTGCATTAAAATTAGCTGGGTTGGAACCTGCTTGTGGATTCCTGGAGCAGGTAGAGCAGTATCAGAGGTGCTAAGTTCATTCAGTGCTAGCACAGAACTTTGATTGGACAAGCATGTGCATTCTCATTCTGCCAACTTCAAAAATGCATAAAAGGTATGGTATCTCATGAGAGGTGGTGAGTTGCAGAAGCTAAGCTGAACTGCACCTGCATTTCAGCGGCCAAAAAGCAAGAAACAGAAAAGGCTTAGCTTTGTCAGTGGCCGCTGTATATTCCTGTGTTGAGAAAGCGAGTAACGAGGGTTACTCTAAAGTTCATTTTTCCATACCATCAGGAACAGTTAAGAAGGCTTTGTGTTCTTGGGCTTGCATAATAGACGCTGGACAGTATTCCAATCTGCACTGCAGCGCCACTTTGTTCCCTCAAACAAATCTCTCCATAATCTGGACACCATCGCTTGACACACACAAAAACGTGCCTTTACTCTGTTGATTGGTGCCCTTACCTGTTGAGGTGCATGGATCCACACCTGACTGAAGAATGAAGCATCATGGCTGCTGCCAGGAGGAAAACAGCAAGGGTCCATTGTGATGTCATCATCCACAAGAAACAGAGTGCTTAGCGTTTGTCAGTGGCCGCTGTATATTCCTGTGTTGAGAAAGCGAGTAACGAGGTTACTCTAAAAAGTTCATTTTTCCATACCATCAGTGAACAGTTAAGAAGGCTTTGTGTACCCTGGGCTTGCTAATAGACGCTGGACAAAGTATTCCAATGTGCACAGAAGCGTCACTTGTTCCCTCAAACAAATCTTTCCATAATCTGACACCATCGCTTGACACACACAAAACGTGCCTTTCACTCTGTTGATTGGTGCCCTACCTGTTGAGGTGCATGGATCCACACCTGACTGAAGAATGAAGCATCATGGCTGCTGCCAGAGGAGAACAGCAAGGGTCCATTGTGATGTCATCATCCATGTATGCTGAAGGGTTCCATTGTGACACGCTCAGTGTTCCGTCTATTGAAATTTTTATGGAGGCTGCCATATTGATTTTCTGGAGGCAGCCATTTTGATTTGCAGTAAAACATAGTTGCTCATTTCAATGAATAAGACATGTTGGCAAGGAATTTGATTGCAACAACAGAAGTCAGCAAGGACAAAACCTAGTTTATGAGCACTTTTCATCATAGCTGCATTAAAATACTGGGTTGGAACCCGCTTGTGGGATTCCTGGAGCAGGTAGAGTAGCATCAGAGGTGCTAAGTTCATTCAGTGCTAGCACAGAACTTTGATTGACAAGCATGTGCATTCTCATTCTGCCAACTCCAAAAATGCATAAAAGGTATGGTATCTCATGAGAGTGGTGAGTTGCAGAAGCTAAGCTGAACTGCACCTGCATTTCAGCGCCAAAAAGCAAGAAACAGAAAAGGCTTAGCTTTTGTCAGTGGCCGCTGTATATTCCTGTGTTGAGAAAGCGAGTAACGAGGGTTACTCTAAAAGTTCATTTTTCCATACCATCAGGAACAGTTAAGAAGGCTTTTGTGTTCTGGGCTTGCTAATAGACGCTGGACAGTATTCCAACCTGCACAGAAGCGCCACTTGTTCCTCAAACAAATCCTTCCATAATCT
Source organism: Bufotes viridis (assembly GCA_033119425.1). Taxonomy (NCBI): domain Eukaryota; kingdom Metazoa; phylum Chordata; class Amphibia; order Anura; family Bufonidae; genus Bufotes; species Bufotes viridis. The sequence goes on from JAKVIS010002129.1 coordinate 2,717, forward strand.
GACACCATCGCTTGACACACACAAAAACGTGCCTTTACCTGTTGATTGGTGCCCTTACCTGTTGAGGTGCATGGATCCACACCTGACTGAAGAATGAAGCATCATGGCTGCTGCCAGGGAGGAAAACAGCAAGGGTCCATTGTGATGTCATCATCCATGTATGCTGAAGGGTTCCATTGTGACACGCTCAGTGTTCCGTCTATTGAAATTTTTATGGAGGCTGCCATATTGATTTTCTGGAGGCAGCCATTTTGATTTGCAGTAAAACATAGTTGTCATTTCAATGAATAAGACATGTTGGCAAGGAATTTGATTGCAACAACAGAAGTCAGCAAGGACAAAACCTAGTTTATGAGCACTTTTCATCATAGCTGCATTAAAATACTGGGTTGGAACCTGCTTGTGGATTCCTGGAGCAGGTAGAGCAGTATCAGAGGTGCTAAGTTCATTCAGTGCTAGCACAGAACTTTGATTGACAAGCATGTGCATTCTCATTCTGCCAACTCCAAAATGCATAAAAGGTATGGTATCTCATGAGAGGTGGTGAGTTGCAGAAGCTAAGCTGAACTGCACCTGCATTTCAGCGGCCAAAAAGCAAGAAACAGAAAAGGCTTAGCTTTGTCAGTGGCCGCTGTATATTCCTGTGTTGGAGAAAGCGAGTAACGAGGGTTACTCTAAAAGTTCATTTTTCCATACCATCAGGAACAGTTAAGAAGGCTTTTGTGTTCTGGGCTTGCTAATAGACGCTGGACAGTATTCCAATCTGCACAGAAGCGCCACTTGTTCCCTCAAACAAATCTTCCATAATCTGACACCATCGTTTGACACACACAAAACGTGCCTTTACCTGTTGATTGGTGCCCTTACCTGTTGAGGTGCATGGATCCACACCTGACTGAAGAATGAAGCATCATGGCTGCTGCCAGGGAGGAAAACAGCAAGGGTCCATTGTGATGTCATCATCCATGTATGCTGAAGGGTTCCATTGTGACACGCTCAGTGTTCCGTCTATTGAAATTTTTATGGAGGCTGCCATATTGATTTTCTGGAGGCAGCCATTTTGATTTGCAGTAAAACATAGTTGTCATTTCAATGAATAAGACATGTTGGCAAGGAATTTGATTGCAACAACAGAAGTCAGCAAGGACAAAACCTAGTTTATGAGCACTTTTCATCATAGCTGCATTAAAATACTGGGTTGGAACCTGCTTGTGGATTCCTGGAGCAGGTAGAGCAGTATCAGAGGTGCTAAGTTCATTCAGTGCTAGCACAGAACTTTGATTGGACAAGCATGTGCATTCTCATTCTGCCAACTCCAAAAATGCATAAAAGGTATGGTATCTCATGAGAGGTGGTGAGTTGCAGAAGCTAAGCTGAACTGCACCTGCATTTCAGCGGCCAAAAAGCAAGAAACAGAAAAGGCTTAGCTTTGTCAGTGGCCGCTGTATATTCCTGTGTTGAGAAAGCGAGTAACGAGGGTTACTCTAAAAGTTCATTTTTCCATACCATCAGGAACAGTTAAGAAGGCTTTTGTGTTCTGGGCTTGCTAATAGACGCTGGACAGTATTCCAATCTGCACAGAAGCGCCCACTTGTTCCCTCAAACAAATCTTCCATAATCTGACACCATCGCTTGACACACACAAAACGTGCCTTTACCTGTTGATTGGTGCCCTTACCTGTTGAGGTGCATGGATCCACACCTGACTGAAGAATGAAGCATCATGGCTGCTGCCAGGGAGGAAAACAGCAAGGGTCCATTGTGATGTCATCATCCATGTATGCTGAAGGGTTCCATTGTGACACGCTCAGTGTTCCGTCTATTGAAATTTTTATGGAGGCTGCCATATTGATTTTCTGGAGGCAGCCATTTTGATTTGCAGTAAAACATAGTTGTCATTTCAATGAATAAGACATGTTGGCAAGGAATTTGATTGCAACAACAGAAGTCAGCAAGGACAAAACCTAGTTTATGAGCACTTTTCATCATAGCTGCATTAAAATACTGGGTTGGAACCTGCTTGTGGATTCCTGGAGCAGGTAGAGCAGTATCAGAGGTGCTAAGTTCATTCAGTGCTAGCACAGAACTTTGATTGGACAAGCATGTGCATTCTCATTCTGCCAACTCCAAAAATGCATAAAAGGTATGGTATCTCATGAGAGGTGGTGAGTTGCAGAAGCTAAGCTGAACTGCACCTGCATTTCAGCGGCCAAAAAGCAAGAAACAGAAAAGGCTTAGCTTTGTCAGTGGCCGCTGTATATTCCTGTGTTGAGAAAGCGAGTAACGAGGGTTACTCTAAAAGTTCATTTTTCCATACCATCAGGAACAGTTAAGAAGGCTTTTGTGTTCTGGGCTTGCTAATAGACGCTGGACAGTATTCCAATCTGCACAGAAGCGCCACTTGTTCCCTCAAACAAATCTTCCATAATCTGACACCATCGTTTGACACACACAAAAACGTGCCTTTACCTGTTGATTGGTGCCCTTACCTGTTGAGGTGCATGGATCCACACCTGACTGAAGAATGAAGCATCATGGCTGCTGCCAGGAGGAAAACAGCAAGGGTCCATTGTGATGTCATCATCCATGTATGCTGAAGGGTTCCATTGTGACACGCTCAGTGTTCCGTCTATTGAAATTTTTATGGAGGCTGCCATATTGATTTTCTGGAGGCAGCCATTTTGATTTGCAGTAAAACATAGTTGTCATTTCAATGAATAAGACATGTTGGCAAGGAATTTGATTGCAACAACAGAAGTCAGCAAGGACAAAACCTAGTTTATGAGCACTTTTCATCATAGCTGCATTAAAATACTGGGTTGGAACCTGCTTGTGGATTCCTGGAGCAGGTAGAGCAGTATCAGAGGTGCTAAGTTCATTCAGTGCTAGCACAGAACTTTGATTGGACAAGCATGTGCATTCTCATTCTGCCAACTCCAAAAATGCATAAAAGGTATGGTATCTCATGAGAGGTGGTGAGTTGCAGAAGCTAAGCTGAACTGCACCTGCATTTCAGCGGCCAAAAAGCAAGAAACAGAAAAGGCTTAGCTTTGTCAGTGGCCGCTGTATATTCCTGTGTTGAGAAAGCGAGTAACGAGGGTTACTCTAAAAGTTCATTTTTCCATACCATCAGGAACAGTTAAGAAGGCTTTTGTGTTCTGGGCTTGCTAATAGACGCTGGACAGTATTCCAATCTGCACAGAAGCGCCACTTGTTCCCTCAAACAAATCTTCCATAATCTGACACCATCGTTTGACACACACAAAAACGTGCCTTTACCTGTTGATTGGTGCCCTTACCTGTTGAGGTGCATGGATCCACACCTGACTGAAGAATGAAGCATCATGGCTGCTGCCAGGGAGGAAAACAGCAAGGGTCCATTGTGATGTCATCATCCATGTATGCTGAAGGGTTCCATTGTGACACGCTCAGTGTTCCGTCTATTGAAATTTTTATGGAGGCTGCCATATTGATTTTCTGGAGGCAGCCATTTTGATTTGCAGTAAAACATAGTTGTCATTTCAATGAATAAGACATGTTGGCAAGGAATTTGATTGCAACAACAGAAGTCAGCAAGGACAAAACCTAGTTTATGAGCACTTTTCATCATAGCTGCATTAAAATACTGGGTTGGAACCTGCTTGTGGATTCCTGGAGCAGGTAGAGCAGTATCAGAGGTGCTAAGTTCATTCAGTGCTAGCACAGAACTTTGATTGGACAAGCATGTGCATTCTCATTCTGCCAACTCCAAAAATGCATAAAAGGTATGGTATCTCATGAGAGGTGGTGAGTTGCAGAAGCTAAGCTGAACTGCACCTGCATTTCAGCGGCCAAAAAGCAAGAAACAGAAAAGGCTTAGCTTTGTCAGTGGCCGCTGTATATTCCTGTGTTGAGAAAGCGAGTAACGAGGGTTACTCTAAAAGTTCATTTTTCCATACCATCAGGAACAGTTAAGAAGGCTTTGTGTTCTGGGCTTGCTAATAGACGCTGGACAGTATTCCAATCTGCACAGAAGCGCCACTTGTTCCTCAAACAAATCTTCCATAATCTGACACCATCGTTTGACACACACAAAAACGTGCCTTTACCTGTTGATTGGTGCCCTTACCTGTTGAGGTGCATGGATCCACACCTGACTGAAGAATGAAGCATCATGGCTGCTGCCAGGGAGGAAAACAGCAAGGGTCCATTGTGATGTCATCATCCATGTATGCTGAAGGGTTCCATTGTGACACGCTCAGTGTTCCGTCTATTGAAATTTTTATGGAGGCTGCCATATTGATTTTCTGGAGGCAGCCATTTTGATTTGCAGTAAAACATAGTTGTCATTTCAATGAATAAGACATGTTGGCAAGGAATTTGATTGCAACAACAGAAGTCAGCAAGGACAAAACCTAGTTTATGAGCACTTTTCATCATAGCTGCATTAAAATACTGGGTTGGAACCTGCTTGTGGATTCCTGGAGCAGGTAGAGCAGTATCAGAGGTGCTAAGTTCATTCAGTGCTAGCACAGAACTTTGATTGGACAAGCATGTGCATTCTCATTCTGCCAACTCCAAAAATGCATAAAAGGTATGGTATCTCATGAGAGGTGGTGAGTTGCAGAAGCTAAGCTGAACTGCACCTGCATTTCAGCGGCCAAAAAGCAAGAAACAGAAAAGGCTTAGCTTTGTCAGTGGCCGCTGTATATTCCTGTGTTGAGAAAGCGAGTAACGAGGGTTACTCTAAAAGTTCATTTTTCCATACCATCAGGAACAGTTAAGAAGGCTTTTGTGTTCTGGGCTTGCTAATAGACGCTGGACAGTATTCCAATCTGCACAGAAGCGCCACTTGTTCCCTCAAACAAATCTTCCATAATCTGACACCATCGCTTGACACACACAAAAACGTGCCTTTACCTGTTGATTGGTGCCCTTACCTGTTGAGGTGCATGGATCCACACCTGACTGAAGAATGAAGCATCATGGCTGCTGCCAGGGAGGAAAACAGCAAGGGTCCATTGTGATGTCATCATCCATGTATGCTGAAGGGTTCCATTGTGACACGCTCAGTGTTCCGTCTATTGAAATTTTTATGGAGGCTGCCATATTGATTTTCTGGAGGCAGCCATTTTGATTTGCAGTAAAACATAGTTGTCATTTCAATGAATAAGACATGTTGGCAAGGAATTTGATTGCAACAACAGAAGTCAGCAAGGACAAAACCTAGTTTATGAGCACTTTTCATCATAGCTGCATTAAAATACTGGGTTGGAACCTGCTTGTGGATTCCTGGAGCAGGTAGAGCAGTATCAGAGGTGCTAAGTTCATTCAGTGCTAGCACAGAACTTTGATTGGACAAGCATGTGCATTCTCATTCTGCCAACTCCAAAAATGCATAAAAGGTATGGTATCTCATGAGAGGTGGTGAGTTGCAGAAGCTAAGCTGAACTGCACCTGCATTTCAGCGGCCAAAAAGCAAGAAACAGAAAAGGCTTAGCTTTGTCAGTGGCCGCTGTATATTCCTGTGTTGAGAAAGCGAGTAACGAGGGTTACTCTAAAAGTTCATTTTTCCATACCATCAGGAACAGTTAAGAAGGCTTTTGTGTTCTGGGCTTGCTAATAGACGCTGGACAGTATTCCAATCTGCACAGAAGCGCCACTTGTTCCCTCAAACAAATCTTCCATAATCTGACACCATCGCTTGACACACACAAAAACGTGCCTTTACCTGTTGATTGGTGCCCTTACCTGTTGAGGTGCATGGATCCACACCTGACTGAAGAATGAAGCATCATGGCTGCTGCCAGGGAGGAAAACAGCAAGGGTCCATTGTGATGTCATCATCCATGTATGCTGAAGGGTTCCATTGTGACACGCTCAGTGTTCCGTCTATTGAAATTTTTATGGAGGCTGCCATATTGATTTTCTGGAGGCAGCCATTTTGATTTGCAGTAAAACATAGTTGTCATTTCAATGAATAAGACATGTTGGCAAGGAATTTGATTGCAACAACAGAAGTCAGCAAGGACAAAACCTAGTTTATGAGCACTTTTCATCATAGCTGCATTAAAATACTGGGTTGGAACCTGCTTGTGGATTCCTGGAGCAGGTAGAGCAGTATCAGAGGTGCTAAGTTCATTCAGTGCTAGCACAGAACTTTGATTGGACAAGCATGTGCATTCTCATTCTGCCAACTCCAAAAATGCATAAAAGGTATGGTATCTCATGAGAGGTGGTGAGTTGCAGAAGCTAAGCTGAACTGCACCTGCATTTCAGCGGCCAAAAAGCAAGAAACAGAAAAGGCTTAGCTTTGTCAGTGGCCGCTGTATATTCCTGTGTTGAGAAAGCGAGTAACGAGGGTTACTCTAAAAGTTCATTTTTCCATACCATCAGGAACAGTTAAGAAGGCTTTTGTGTTCTGGGCTTGCTAATAGACGCTGGACAGTATTCCAATCTGCACAGAAGCGCCACTTGTTCCCTCAAACAAATCTTCCATAATCTGACACCATCGTTTGACACACACAAAAACGTGCCTTTACCTGTTGATTGGTGCCCTTACCTGTTGAGGTGCATGGATCCACACCTGACTGAAGAATGAAGCATCATGGCTGCTGCCAGGGAGGAAAACAGCAAGGGTCCATTGTGATGTCATCATCCATGTATGCTGAAGGGTTCCATTGTGACACGCTCAGTGTTCCGTCTATTGAAATTTTTATGGAGGCTGCCATATTGATTTTCTGGAGGCAGCCATTTTGATTTGCAGTAAAACATAGTTGTCATTTCAATGAATAAGACATGTTGGCAAGGAATTTGATTGCAACAACAGAAGTCAGCAAGGACAAAACCTAGTTTATGAGCACTTTTCATCATAGCTGCATTAAAATACTGGGTTGGAACCTGCTTGTGGATTCCTGGAGCAGGTAGAGCAGTATCAGAGGTGCTAAGTTCATTCAGTGCTAGCACAGAACTTTGATTGGACAAGCATGTGCATTCTCATTCTGCCAACTCCAAAAATGCATAAAAGGTATGGTATCTCATGAGAGGTGGTGAGTTGCAGAAGCTAAGCTGAACTGCACCTGCATTTCAGCGGCCAAAAAGCAAGAAACAGAAAAGGCTTAGCTTTGTCAGTGGCCGCTGTATATTCCTGTGTTGAGAAAGCGAGTAACGAGGGTTACTCTAAAAGTTCATTTTTCCATACCATCAGGAACAGTTAAGAAGGCTTTTGTGTTCTGGGCTTGCTAATAGACGCTGGACAGTATTCCAATCTGCACAGAAGCGCCACTTGTTCCCTCAAACAAATCTTCCATAATCTGACACCATCGCTTGACACACACAAAAACGTGCCTTTACCTGTTGATTGGTGCCCTTACCTGTTGAGGTGCATGGATCCACACCTGACTGAAGAATGAAGCATCATGGCTGCTGCCAGGGAGGAAAACAGCAAGGGTCCATTGTGATGTCATCATCCATGTATGCTGAAGGGTTCCATTGTGACACGCTCAGTGTTCCGTCTATTGAAATTTTTATGGAGGCTGCCATATTGATTTTCTGGAGGCAGCCATTTTGATTTGCAGTAAAACATAGTTGTCATTTCAATGAATAAGACATGTTGGCAAGGAATTTGATTGCAACAACAGAAGTCAGCAAGGACAAAACCTAGTTTATGAGCACTTTTCATCATAGCTGCATTAAAATACTGGGTTGGAACCTGCTTGTGGATTCCTGGAGCAGGTAGAGCAGTATCAGAGGTGCTAAGTTCATTCAGTGCTAGCACAGAACTTTGATTGGACAAGCATGTGCATTCTCATTCTGCCAACTCCAAAAATGCATAAAAGGTATGGTATCTCATGAGAGGTGGTGAGTTGCAGAAGCTAAGCTGAACTGCACCTGCATTTCAGCGGCCAAAAAGCAAGAAACAGAAAAGGCTTAGCTTTGTCAGTGGCCGCTGTATATTCCTGTGTTGAGAAAGCGAGTAACGAGGGTTACTCTAAAAGTTCATTTTTCCATACCATCAGGAACAGTTAAGAAGGCTTTTGTGTTCTGGGCTTGCTAATAGACGCTGGACAGTATTCCAATCTGCACAGAAGCGCCTACTTGTTCCCTCAAACAAATCTTCCATAATCTGACACCATCGCTTGACACACACAAAAACGTGCCTTTACCTGTTGATTGGTGCCCTTACCTGTTGAGGTGCATGGATCCACACCTGACTGAAGAATGAAGCATCATGGCTGCTGCCAGGAGGAAAACAGCAAGGGTCCATTGTGATGTCATCATCCATGTATGCTGAAGGGTTCCATTGTGACACGCTCAGTGTTCCGTCTATTGAAATTTTTATGGAGGCTGCCATATTGATTTTCTGGAGGCAGCCATTTTGATTTGCAGTAAAACATAGTTGTCATTTCAATGAATAAGACATGTTGGCAAGGAATTTGATTGCAACAACAGAAGTCAGCAAGGACAAAACCTAGTTTATGAGCACTTTTCATCATAGCTGCATTAAAATACTGGGTTGGAACCTGCTTGTGGATTCCTGGAGCAGGTAGAGCAGTATCAGAGGTGCTAAGTTCATTCAGTGCTAGCACAGAACTTTGATTGGACAAGCATGTGCATTCTCATTCTGCCAACTCCAAAAATGCATAAAAGGTATGGTATCTCATGAGAGGTGGTGAGTTGCAGAAGCTAAGCTGAACTGCACCTGCATTTCAGCGGCCAAAAAGCAAGAAACAGAAAAGGCTTAGCTTTTGTCAGTGGCCGCTGTATATTCCTGTGTTGAGAAAGCGAGTAACGAGGGTTACTCTAAAAGTTCATTTTCTCCATACCATCAGGAACAGTTAAGAAGGCTTTTGTGTTCTGGGCTTGCTAATAGACGCTGGACAGTATTCCAACCTGCACAGAAGCGCCACTTGTTCCCTCAAACAAATCTTTCCATAATCTGACACCATCGCTTGACACACACAAAAACAAGCCATTACCTGTTGATTGGTGCCCTTACCTCTTGAGGTGCATGGATCCACACCTGACTGAAGAATGAAGCATCATGGCTGCTGCCAGGGAGGAAAACAGCAAGGGTCCATTGTGATGTCATCATCCATGTATGCTGAAGGGTTCCATTGTGACACGCTCAGTGTTCCGTCTATTGAAATTTTTATGGAGGCTGCCATATTGATTTTCTGGAGGCAGCCATTTTGATTTGCAGTAAAACATAGTTGTCATTTCAATGAATAAGACATGTTGGCAAGGAATTTGATTGCAACAACAGAAGTCAGCAAGGACAAAACCTAGTTTATGAGCACTTTTCATCATAGCTGCAATAAAATACTGGGTTGGAACCTGCTTGTGGATTCCTCTTCTAAAGTTCATTTTTCCATACCATCAGGAACAGTTAAGAAGGCTTTTGTGTTCTGGGCTTGCTAATAGACGCTGGACAGTATTCCAATCTGCACAGAAGCGCCACTTGTTCCCTCAAACAAATCTTCCATAATCTGACACCATCGTTTGACACACACAAAAACGTGCCTTTACCGTTGATTGGTGCCCTTACCTGTTGAGGTGCATGGATCCACACCTGACTGAAGAATGAAGCATCATGGCTGCTGCCAGGAGGAAAACAGCAAGGGTCCATTGTGATGTCATCATCCATGTATGCTGAAGGGTTCCATTGTGACACGCTCAGTGTTCCGTCTATTGAAATTTTTATGGAGGCTGCCATATTGATTTTCTGGAGGCAGCCATTTTGATTTGCAGTAAAACATAGTTGTCATTTCAATGAATAAGACATGTTGGCAAGGAATTTGATTGCAACAACAGAAGTCAGCAAGGACAAAACCTAGTTTATGAGCACTTTTCATCATAGCTGCAATAAAATACTGGGTTGGAACCTGCTTGTGGATTCCTGGAGCAGGTAGAGCAGTATCAGAGGTGCTAAGTTCATTCAGTGCTAGCACAGAACTTTGATTGGACAAGCATGTGCATTCTCATTCTGCCAACTCCAAAAATGCATAAAAGGTATGGTATCTCATGAGAGGTGGTGAGTTGCAGAAGCTAAGCTGAACTGCACCTGCATTTCAGCGGCCAAAAGCAAGAAACAGAAAAGGCTTAGCTTTGTCAGTGGCCGCTGTATATTCCTGTGTTGGAGAAAGCGAGTAACGAGGGTTACTCTAAAAGTTCATTTTTCCATACCATCAGGAACAGTTAAGAAGGCTTTTGTGTTCTGGGCTTGCTAATAGACGCTGGACAGTATTCCAATCTGCACAGAAGCGCCACTTGTTCCCTCAAACAAATCTTCCATAATCTGACACCATCGCTTGACACACACAAAACGTGCCTTTACCTGTTGATTGGTGCCCTTACCTGTTGAGGTGCATGGATCCACACCTGACTGAAGAATGAAGCATCATGGCTGCTGCCAGGGAGGAAAACAGCAAGGGTCCATTGTGATGTCATCATCCATGTATGCTGAAGGGTTCCATTGTGACACGCTCAGTGTTCCGTCTATTGAAATTTTTATGGAGGCTGCCATATTGATTTTCTGGAGGCAGCCATTTTGATTTGCAGTAAAACATAGTTGTCATTTCAATGAATAAGACATGTTGGCAAGGAATTTGATTGCAACAACAGAAGTCAGCAAGGACAAAACCAAGTTTATGAGCACTTTTCAACATAGCTGCATTAAAATACTGGTTTGGAACCTGCTTGTGGATTCCTGGAGCAGGTAGACCAGTATCAGAGGTGCTAAGTTCATTCAGTGCTAGCACAGAACTTTGATTGGATAAGCATGTGCATTCTCATTCTGCCAACTTCAAAAATGCATAAAAGGTATGGTATCTCATGAGAGGTGGTGAGTTGCAGAAGCTAAGCTGTACTGCACCTGCATTTCAGCAGGCAAAAGCAAGAAACAGAAATGGCTTAGCTTTGTCAGTGGCCGCTGTATATTCCTGTGTTGAGAAAGGGAGTAACGAGGGTTACTCTAAAAGTTCATTTTTCCATACCATCAGGAACAGTTAAGAAGGCTTTTGTGTTCTGGGCTTGCTACTAGACGCTGGACAGTATTCCAATCTGCACAGAAGCGCCACTTGTTCCCTCAAACAAATCTTCCATAATCTGACACCATCGTTTGACACACACAAAAACGTGCCTTTACCTGTTGATTGGTGCCCTTACCTGTTGAGGTGCATGGATCCACACCTGACTGAAGAATGAAGCATCATGGCTGCTGCCAGGGAGGAAAACAGCAAGGGTCCATTGTGATGTCATCATCCATGTATGCTGAAGGGTTCCATTGTGACACGCTCAGTGTTCCGTCTATTGAAATTTTTATGGAGGCTGCCATATTGATTTTCTGGAGGCAGCCATTTTGATTTGCAGTAAAACATAGTTGTCATTTCAATGAATAAGACATGTTGGCAAGGAATTTGATTGCAACAACAGAAGTCAGCAAGGACAAAACCTAGTTTATGAGCACTTTTCATCATAGCTGCATTAAAATACTGGGTTGGAACCTGCTTGTGGATTCCTGGAGCAGGTAGAGCAGTATCAGAGGTGCTAAGTTCATTCAGTGCTAGCACAGAACTTTGATTGGACAAGCATGTGCATTCTCATTCTGCCAACTCCAAAATGCATAAAAGGTATGGTATCTCATGAGAGGTGGTGAGTTGCAGAAGCTAAGCTGAACTGCACCTGCATTTCAGCGGCCAAAAAGCAAGAAACAGAAAAGGCTTAGCTTTGTCAGTGGCCGCTGTATATTCCTGTGTTGAGAAAGCGAGTAACGAGGGTTACTCTAAAAGTTCATTTTTCCATACCATCAGGAACAGTTAAGAAGGCTTTTGTGTTCTGGGCTTGCTAATAGACGCTGGACAGTATTCCAATCTGCACAGAAGCGCCACTTGTTCCCTCAAACAAATCTTCCATAATCTGACACCATCGTTTGACACACACAAAAACGTGCCTTTACCTGTTGATTGGTGCCCTTACCTGTTGAGGTGCATGGATCCACACCTGACTGAAGAATGAAGCATCATGGCTGCTGCCAGGGAGGAAAACAGCAAGGGTCCATTGTGATGTCATCATCCATGTATGCTGAAGGGTTCCATTGTGACACGCTCAGTGTTCCGTCTATTGAAATTTTTATGGAGGCTGCCATATTGATTTTCTGGAGGCAGCCATTTTGATTTGCAGTAAAACATAGTTGTCATTTCAATGAATAAGACATGTTGGCAAGGAATTTGATTGCAACAACAGAAGTCAGCAAGGACAAAACCTAGTTTATGAGCACTTTTCATCATAGCTGCATTAAAATACTGGGTTGGAACCTGCTTGTGGATTCCTGGAGCAGGTAGAGCAGTATCAGAGGTGCTAAGTTCATTCAGTGCTAGCACAGAACTTTGATTGGATCAAGCATGTGCATTCTCATTCTGCCAACTCCAAAAATGCATAAAAGGTATGGTATCTCATGAGAGGTGGTGAGTTGCAGAAGCTAAGCTGAACTGCACCTGCATTTCAGCGGCCAAAAAGCAAGAAACAGAAAAGGCTTAGCTTTGTCAGTGGCCGCTGTATATTCCTGTGTTGAGAAAGCGAGTAACGAGGGTTACTCTAAAAGTTCATTTTTCCATACCATCAGGAACAGTTAAGAAGGCTTTTGTGTTCTGGGCTTGCTAATAGACGCTGGACAGTATTCCAATCTGCACAGAAGCGCCACTTGTTCCCTCAAACAAATCTTCCATAATCTGACACCATCGTTTGACACACACAAAAACGTGCCTTTACCTGTTGATTGTTGCCCTTACCTGTTGAGGTGCATGGATCCACACCTGACTGAAGAAGAAGCATCATGGCTGCTGCCAGGGAGGAAAACAGCAAGGGTCCATTGTGATGTCATCATCCATGTATGCTGAAGGGTTCCATTGTGACACGCTCAGTGTTCCGTCTATTGAAATTTTTATGGAGGCTGCCATATTGATTTTCTCTGAGGCAGCCATTTTGATTTGCAGTAAAACATAGTTGTCATTTCAATGAATAAGACATGTTGGCAAGGAATTCTGATTGCAACAACAGAAGTCAGCAAGGACAAAACCTAGTTTATGAGCACTTTTCATCATAGCTGCATTAAAATACTGGGTTGGGAACCTGCTTGTGGATTCCTGGAGCAGGTAGAGCAGTATCAGAGGTGCTAAGTTCATTCAGTGCTAGCACAGAACTTTTGATTGGACAAGCATGTGCATTCTCATTCTGCCAACTCCAAAAATGCATAAAAGGTATGGTATCTCATGAGAGGTGGTGAGTTGCAGAAGCTAAGCTGAACTGCACCTGCATTTCAGCGGCCAAAAAGCAAGAAACAGAAAAGGCTTAGAGCTTGTGACAGTGGCCGCTGTGTACTCCTTGTGTTGGAGAAAGCGAGTAACGAGGGTTACTCTAAAAGTTCATTTTTCCATACCATCAGGAACAGTTAAGAAGGCTTTGTGTTCTGGGCTTGCTAATAGACGCTGGACAGTATTCCAATCTGCACAGAAGCGCCCACTTGTTCCCTCAAACAAATCTTCCATAATCTGGACACCATCGCTTGACACACACAAAAACGTGCCTTTACCTGTTGATTGGTGCCCTTACCTGTTGAGGTGCATGGATCCACACCTGACTGAAGAATGAAGCATCATGGCTGCTGCCAGGGAGGAAAACAGCAAGGGTCCATTGTGATGTCATCATCCATGTATGCTGAAGGGTTCCATTGTGACACGCTCAGTGTTCCGTCTATTGAAATTTTTATGGAGGCTGCCATATTGATTTTCTGGAGGCAGCCATTTTGATTTGCAGTAAAACATAGTTGTCATTTCAATGAATAAGACATGTTGGCACGGAATTTGATTGCAACAACAGAAGTCAGCAAGGACAAAACCTAGTTTATGAGCACTTTTCATCATAGCTGCATTAAAATACTGGGTTGGAACCTGCTTGTGGATTCCTGGAGCAGGTAGACCAGTATCAGAGGTGCTAAGTTCATTCAGTGCTAGCACAGAACTTTGATTGGACAAGTGTAAGCTACCTGCGGGTCAGGGGGGACCAGGGCTTGCTTGGTGTTGTGGTGCAGTGCGTCACCCACCTGAGAGGTATGCTTAGATGGATTTATGGATCCCTTCCGTGTTCTGCTCCAGATGGTGGTCTCAGTGTATAGCAGCCGTAACACTCCCCTGCAAGCGGGAATAATTGAAGACCAGGCGATTCAGTTAAATTGTCAGTCTTTACTTAAAAGGGTTGCAAAACGTTTCTCTACCTCAAGCAGATTCCTCTGCCGGCCACACACTTAACCAGGGAACAATCACGTCTTTATCACAACAGACCTTTTCCAGTGAACGGTACACCAACGGGCCTTCAATGCAGGACATGGACAATATGCCTCCTGATCCCTGCGCCCTTCCTGTGCTTTCTCCTCACTAAGGCTCTGTTCTGTGTCCTCAGCCCCGTCTGGCTGGTATCCAGTGATTCCTTTTCCTTCCCTGCTCCGTTTCTCACTCTCTCAGCCCGGCCTAAGGGTATTGCTCCACTTTGGCCCTTGGAACTGGCGTCCTCCTATCTCCGGCTACGTATGTTCACCTCCTGGCAGGACCCTTCCGGCTGTTTCCTCAACTGCACACCCTTCCCTAGGTCATAGACCCAGGTCTCCTGGCTTCACCAGGCTCAGGGGCCTGAACTTCTGCCACTGCAGCTACATCTTAACTCCACTCCACTGAACTGAAACAACTGAACTCCTCCTCCCCTCACTAAGCCTATTATATATCTATCCTAGGGGTCCCTCTAGTGGCCAACTCTCCTCACTACACCCCTACCGGCTTGCAGTGATCAAGAGACATGACAATTCACATTTTTATAACAATTCAGCAATAACAGTTAAATAACATGTTCCCTTCTCGCACCACTTTCCCAAATAACGGACGCTCCCTCTTTAACCCTCCCATACATCTGTACCCCTATTACATTTCCCCACCGCTAAATTGAGCACGTCCCCGTGCTCACTAGCTCTACCTATCAGGGACCTGTAAATAAAAAGTTAGCAGGCACATATACGCATATACACAACAACGCATAACATCTGCTCTCAACTTTTCACATCCGGATACACTGGCAAGGGATAAAGTTCAATGACAGGGGCGCCGTCCTCTTCTCACAGGGAACCGGTCTGGAACACGGCGTTGTCCTGGCACAGCGTACGCCAGGATAGTCCTTTATACATACAACAGTCCTCATATTATATGAATATAAAATACAGAGGTCCACACCTGAAAGTCCACCTCTGGGCACCTTTACCTTAAAACAGTTGCAAACGCCATATGTCAGCAGCATTTATCTAAAACAATGCAGAGTTCTAACAATACCAGGGGCACGTTATCCTGGCAAACTCTGCGGTCCCTATAAAATGCTGACAAACGCAGATCCCTGTCAACCTGAAATGGGGGTTAAAACAGGGGAAATAAAGTGCAACTAGCACAACCGGGACATCCTGGAAGGGTCCAGGAATTAAACAGCAGGTCCTAGGAACACACAAAGGTCAGGCTGGGAGCAGTGGTACTCCTGGGGCAGATCCTCAACAACGCTGCCACCGGCCGTGGGGAAACTGGCAGATAGCTTCCACCAGCCTGACATACGCATGGCTCCTGTACTCATTCAGCTAGACACGTTTCACCTGTCACAAATACGTGTCGTACTCCTCCCGGCTCGCTATCCGAGGAGTCATCCTTGCGAGGAAACCACAATTGCTCTGGGTGAGCCGGCCACAGCTGGAAACCGTCGGCAGTGACGATTCTCAAAGGCCGCCACCGTATTGTCCGGGCCTCTTCAACGGACCTGGGAAAAGGCCTCAACCGGGTCTCATCACTGCCAGGGACTCTCTCCTCCCAATACACTGGCTGCCTATGGGCTCGTGTCGCCGTCTTACCCTGGACAGGTAGCTCCGGCACCGCGGGACCTCCCTCTCCTCAGCAACCGCCACCGCCGCTGCAGGCCTCGACGCGTTGAAGGAATCCGCTGTCACCTCCATCCAGACAGCACCCGGGGTCATCTCATGGATCATCTCCGGATCTTCTACAGGAACTCGTGGGCTGGCCGGTCTCTCTTGACGTTGCTGTCTCTCCGCAGGGTAATCCGGTCCGGATAGGGAAAGGGCCGGTTCCTCTCATCCTCCTCCCATCCTTCCGGTAGGCCTCTGGGCCGACTGACCGCAATGGCATAGGCGCCACGGGGACCCTCAGCAGGGGTGAAGCCCACAGTCTCTCCTACTTCCAGATTATGCATATAGTCTGGTAGGTACGATCGTTTCACAGACCGCCGGTTCACATAAAAGTCCCTTCGGGTTTGCAGGTCCTTGATGAACCCGTAGCCCTTCACTGTATCAAATTCTAGGACCACTCCGATCCGCCGCTCCATGGGCTGGGTCCTGCTGGCCGGAAAGTCATATTGAAACTTGGCTTTCTCTTCTTCCTTTATCTTCTTTTCCACGGCCCAGGCTACTGCTACCGCACGCAGCTCCTCCATCAGAGCCGGCCACGCGGGTGACGCTCAGCGTCATAGTCACTCGGGTCCTGCCACCGGACCGCACCGGCCCATTCCTCGGGACCACTCCACTCCTCAGCAAGAGGAGAATCAGGTGGGGTAACTCCCCACTCCGCCACCGCCAGCTCGGGTTGGCCCTCCATGAAGTCCTCGAAATCTCGGAGCTCCGCCATCTTCTCTCGCTCTGCTCTCTCACACGCAGGCACAGAAGACCACGCCTCCAGACAGATCCGCCCCTAGGTACTCTGCAATAGGGCCGGCGGCATCTTCACAGGATTTCACTTCACTGGACAGGCACATTATACAGTCCCCTCCTCCTCCCTGGAGGAATTTGGCGGCAAAGTTTCGCGCCTCAGTAATCAGTGATGGCGCAGACAGAATTTCTTCAGCGCCGGCGGCCATCTTGGAAACACTTTTCGTCAATTCACTGACAGCAAGCCGCTCCACCACAGTGCACCAATCACTCTGTAATAAGCAAATTCTTCACCCAGGCCAGCGTTACTCCACACAGCGCTTCTGGGGCACTTTAAATACACTTCCTTTGGCCCAATATTAAATAAAAGTCACAGTCACTACTCTACACTGGGCAGAATGGTTCAAGGCACGGAGTTCACGTTTCCTTGCACCACAGAAACGCGTGGATCCTGCCGACTACGCCAAGTTGTAAGCTACCTAGGGGTCAGGGGGGACCAGGACATGCTGGGTGTTGTGGTGCAGTGCGTCACCCACCTGAGAGGTATGCTTTGATGGATTTATGGATCCCTTCCGTGTTCTGCTCCAGATGATGGTCTCAGTGGATAGCAGCTGTAGCACTCCCCTGCTAGCGGGAATAATTGAAGACCAGGCAATTCAGTTAAATTGTCAGTCTTTACTTAAAAGGGTTGCAAAACGTTTCTCCACCTCAAGCAGATTCCTCTGCCGGCCACACACTTAACCAGGGAACAATCACGTCTTTGTCACAGCAGACCTTTTCCAGTGAACGGTACACCAACGGGCCTTCAATGCAGGACATGGACAATATGCCTCCTGATCCCTGCGCCCTTCCTGTGCTTTTCCTCACTAAGGCTCTGCTCTGTGTCCTCAGCCCCGTCTGGCTGGTATCCAGTGATTCTTTTCCTTCCCTGCTCCGTTTCTCACTCTCTCAGCCCGGCCTAAGGGTATTGCTCCACTTTGGCCCTTGGAACTGGCGTCCTCCTATCTCCGGCTACGTATGTTCACCTCCTGGCAGGACCCTTCCGGCTGTTTCCTCAACTGCACACCCTTCCCTAGGTCATAGACCCAGGTGCCCCTGGCTTCACCAGGCTCAGGGGCCTGAACTTCTCTGCCACTGCAGCTACATCTTAACTCCACTCCACTGAACTGAACAACTGAACTCCTCCTCCCTCACTAAGCCTTATTATATATCTATCCTAGGGGTCCCTCTAGTGGCCAACTCCCTCACTACACCCCTACCGGCTTGCAGTGATCAAGAGACATGACAATTCACATTTTTATAACAATTCAGCAATAACAGTTAAATAACATGTTCCCTTCTCGCACCACTTTCCCAAATAACGGACGCTCCCTCTTTAACCCTCCCATACATCTGTACCCCTATTACAAGCATGTGCATTCTCATTCTGCCAACTTCAAAATGCATAAAGGTATGGCATTCCTGCGAGAGGGTGGTGAGATGCAGAAGCTAAGCTGTACTGCATCCCGCATTTCAGCGCTAGCAAGAAACAGAAAAAGGCTTAGCTTTGTCAGTGGCCGCTGTATATTGCTGTTGAGAAAGTCGAGTGTCGAGTCTACAAAGTTCACTTTTTCCATACCATCAGGAAACAGCTAAGAAGGCTTTGTGTCTGGCTTGCTATTTGACGCTGGACAGTATTCCAATCTGCACAGAAGCGCCACTTGTTCCCCTCAAACAAATCTTCCATAATCTGACACCATCGCTTTGACACACACAAAAACGTGCCTTTACCTGTTGATTGGTGCCCTTACCTGTTGAGGTGCATGGATCCACACCTGACTGAAGAATGAAGCATCATGGCTGCTGCCAGGGAGGAAAACAGCAAGGGTCCATTGTATGTCATCATCCATGTGCGCTGAAGGGTTCCGATTGTGACACGCTCAGTAGTTCCAGTCTATTAGGCCTTCTCCTTTTATGGAGGCTGCCATATTGATTTTCTCGGAGGCAGCCATTTTGATTTGCAGTAAAACATAGCTGTCATTTCAATGAATAAGACATGTTGGCAAGGAATTTGATTGCCTGACAACAGAGAGTTCAGCAAGGAATGAAGGCTGAGGTTAGTGAGCACCTTCATCACAGCTGCAGCATTAAAAATACTAGGCTTGGGACCTGCTGGGATTCTGGAGCAGGTGAGCAGTATCCAGAGGTGTGAGTTCATTCAGTGCTAGCACAGAACTTTGATTGGACAAGCATGTGCATTCTCATTCTGCCAACTCCAAAAATGCATAAAAGGTATGGTATCTCATGAGAGGTGGTGAGTCTGCAGAAGCTAAAGCTGAACACCTGCATTTCAGCGTGCCAAAGCAGAAGAAACAGAAAAGGCTTAGCTTTGTCAGTGGCCGCTGTATAGTTCCTGTGTTGAGAAAGCTTGGTAACGAGGGTTACTCTAAAAGTTCATATTTCCATACCATCAGGAACAGATTAAGAAGGCTTTTTGTGTTCTGGGCTTGCTAATAGACGCTGGACAGTATTCCACCTGCACAGAAGCGCCACTTGTTCCCTCAAACAAATCTTCCATAATCTGACACCATCGCTTGACACACACAAAAACGTGCCTTTCTACCTGTCTGATTGCGTACTTACCTGTTGAGGTGCATGGATCCACACCTGACTGAAGAATGAAGCATCATGGCTGCTGCCAGGGAGGAGAAGCTGGCAAGCGGTCCATTGTGATGTCATCTCCATGTATGCCGAAGGGGTCTCCATTGTAGCAACCACGCTCAGTGTTCCGTCTATTGAAATTTTTGCTGGAGGCTGCCATATTGATTTTTCTGAGGCTGGCCATTTTGATTTGCAGTTAAACATAGTTGTCATTTCAATGAATAAGACATGTTGGCAAAGGAATTTGATTGCAACAACCAAGTCGAAGTCAGCAGGATAAAAGCCTAGTTTTATGAGCACTTTTTCAAAAATCATAGCTGCATTAAAATGCTGGGTTTGGAACCTGCTTGTGGAGTTCCTGGGCGGAGTAGAGGCAAGTATCAGAGGTTACAAGTTCATTCAGTGCTAGCACAGAACTCTTTGATT
>JAKVIS010002130.1:0-25505 GCA_033119425.1 Bufotes viridis
CGCGCTGTAAAACGCTCAAGTGTGAACCACTCCCATAGGGATGCATTGGTTTTAATCTGTTGAGCGTTTTACAGCGCGTTTGAGCGCGCTGTAAAACGCTCAGGTGTGAACCCAGGGTTATAGTAATGCGTTCATACATCATACATATAAGAGAATAACATTGCTGGATTCCTCCTCTTTGTTTGCCTACATAATAATGCTATTGAGCTTCAGGACCAGCCGATATTCGCTCCCCCCCCCCTTCCCCTCCCCCCTGCTTTTTGCTCCCTGCCCTCCAGTCCTTAACCCTTTCAAGCCCAGAGTGTTTTTTTTGGCGTTTTCTTTTTGTGCTCCCTGCCTTCCCAGAGCCATAACTTTTTTTATTTGTCTGTTCACATAGCCGTATGAGGGCTTATTTTTTGCGGGACAAGTTGTACTTTCCAACGCCACCAATATGGATAGTTTTTCTTGCGTTTTGATAGTGATAAAAATATTCAAAAGTGGGGAAAAAAAATCAGTTTTATTTTTTGTTGCCATATTTTGACTCCTATAACTTTCTTGCAATTATGTGTACGGAGCTGTATGGGGGCTATTTTTTTCTTGGGAAATCTGACCTTTTTATTGATACCATTATGGGGTGTGTATGACTTTTTGATCACTTTTAATAAATATTCTGTAGAAAATGAAGCGACCAAAAATGGTGAATCGGCCATTTTGACACTTTTTTCCGTTTTGCTGTTTGCTGTATGGGGAATATATTTTTATATTTCTTTACTATGGGCATTTTCGCACATTCCAACACCGATGATGTGGATTTTTTTTTTTTTTAGTTCTTTTACTTTAAATTTTGGAAAAAGGGGGGTGATTTGAATTTTTATGTATTTTTTATTTACAAATTTTTTTAAACTTTATTTTTTTTATTTTACACTTTTATATAGTTCCCATAGGGAATCATAACATGTAATCATTAGATTGCTATTCTCATATACTCCAATGCACTAGCATTGGAGTATATGAGAAAATTGCTTGTTTCCTATGGAGCTCTATTGCAGGCAAGGGCTCCATAGGAAATACTATGCAGCAGCCTCATGTCATTCATAAAGACCGAGGCTGCAGCATACAGGCTCCGACTCCTCTGATCGCCAAACAGGGGAGCCAGAGCACAACCGAAAGTTTCACTTTGCTAAAAGAAGCAGACGGCCACCCGCGGCTATGGCGGCCACAGCGAGCAGGAGCGGGCGCCATCTTTAAAGTCCCGCCCGATGACTTAGATCTACGTCATTGGGCACAAGGGGTTAACTATAGAGGAAGAATCCAACAATATTCGGGCACTTTTGTTTTTACAGGATAGACAAGAAACCGACACAACCAGACCGGTAAGACCAGTCTATGTTGTTAACCCTTTCTCCTACAGTTAATTATGGAGATGTATTTTTAACACCTTCTGTTATTTGGGCATTTAGTAATTTAACTAATCATCAATAAAAGTTACATTTTAGCTTTCCTGCCCCACCCCCTGGTTAGGTTTGTTGTTATTTGGCATGAGAGGGGGGGGGAGGGGTGGTTGGGGGTTATCCACACCGTTATTAGTTTGGTTTGACACTTTACTCCCAGTCTTCCCAAATCTATAACAGCCGTATTATGGCTTGTTTTTGCGGGACAAGTTATACTTTCTAGTGGCGCCATTTACGGCTGCATACAATGTAGTGAGGAGCAGGAAACAAATTCCAAGTGGGGTGGAACTATAAAAAAAACACTATTCCGCCACAGTTTTGTTTCACCAGAGTTTCCTATGTGGTAAAACTGTTACATTCATTCAACAGGTTACTGCAATTACAACGATGCCACATATGTATATTTTTCTTTTGTTTTAATACTGGAATAAAACAAAAAACGTTTTTTTTACATAGCCATATTCTGACCCCATAACCTTTTTGTTTTTATTTGTTTTATGAAAAACAGTAGATATGGAATGGGGGGCACTCTAATTATATAGGACAACTGGATCTTATTGCCAAACTAGTAAATTTATTATACACAAGATAAAAATCATACACTTCATATAGATGCTCATAAAATGATATAATATAATAAAAATCATACAATGCAATTCATGAAAATCCTCATGTAGTAGTATGGTATAAACTATTGAAATGCATAGGTAGTATTAGCTGGATAAATGTAGCTGGATAAATGTGACCACTGAGGAAGGGGCGTATACCCCGAAACGCGTATGGAGTGACCGGCAATTTGGAGGAGCCATAAAGACACAGAGAAACACTATAAGTCCGCGGCTTGTGTCTACATTGGTTTTATCTGTAGCAAAGGAGACCTGAGAGTTATACCCCTGGCATTGGCCGTTCTGCCGAGCGATTCTCCGGTTACAACTCCTTCAGCTACAGGACCTGTGAAGCAAAGGCATAAGGCACACCCACTCCTGCTACGTCATAGTCACGTGAATACAGCTGATCACGTGACACGCTAACTTCCATTGCGATCCAGCACGGGACGCCGCGCTTGGTCGGATTAAGACTGCACCAAACAAACACAGGAGCGGTAAAGTATAATTCAAGTGCCGACTTTCATTGCCTGCTACTTACTTTGGTAAAGGACGCAATTGCACCACTACTAACCAGTGTGGAAGTTCTGGGATAAGGAACACTCTGAACAGCTACTATAGAGTGGATCTCGTTTTACATTTATCCAGCTACATTTATCCAGCTAATACTACCTATGCATTTCAATAGTTTATACCATACTACTACATGAGGATTTTCATGAATTGCATCGTATGATTTTTATTATATTATATCATTTTATGAGCATCTATATGAAGTGTATGATTTTTATCTTGTGTATAATAAATTTACTAGTTTGGCAATAAGATCCAGTTGTCCTATATAATTAGAGTGCCCCCCATTCCATATCTACTGTTTTTCTTCTCTGGGCTTGGGTACCGCCAGGGGTGAGCACCTTTTTCATATTTTGATATATTTAGTGAGCCGCCAGACTATCAATTTTTTTCCTTTTATTTGTTTTATGTGTACGGAGCTGTGTGAGGGCTTATTTTTTGTGTGATGATCTGTAATTTTCATTGATACCATTTTGGGGTGTGTATAGCTTTTTGATCACTTTTATTAAATTTTTTGTTAGGAGGTGAAACGACCAAAAAGCTGCATTTTGGCCATTTTTACTTCTTTCCATTTTGCTATTTTCCGTATGGGATAAATATTTTTATATTTTAATAGTACAGGCATTTTCGCACACCGCAATACCCATTATGTTTATTTTTTAAATTGTTTATGTATTTTTATTTTTATTTTGGGGGAAGGGGGTAATTAAAATTTATTTTTTTATATATATACGGTATATATCTTTAAAAACGTTTTTCTTTTTACACTTTTTAATAGTTCCCCTAGGAAACTTGAACAAGCATTTTTTAGATTGCTTCTTTCATAGACTCCATTACATTAGCTTTAGAATTCTCCTGTTTTTCTATGGAGCCACAGGCAGGCTCTCCATAGGAACCTATGTGTGGCATTCTCAGATCATTCAGGAGCATTGAGGCTGGGTTCACACGTGCGTCATGTTTGACGCCAGGATAAGAGGCGGGTGCGTTGTGGGAAAATGCGTGATTTTTCCGCGCGAGTGCAAAGTGTTTTAATGCGTTTTGCACGCGTGTGTGCAAAAATCCGCATGTTTGGTACCCAGACCCGAAGCCGGACTTCATCACTGGTTTCGGGTTGAGTATTCTGTATGTTTTATTATTTTCCCTTATAACATGGTTATGCACTGTTTTGGGGGGGGGGGGGAATCTGTGGATGACACTGTTTTGGGGGGATCTGTGGATGGCACTGTTTTGGGGGTCAATCTGTGGATGGCACATATATGGCATCTTATGCTATATATATATCATCCTCAGATCCCCCCTAAGTGCCATCCACACTGATCCCCCATAAGTGACCCCTAATACTCAGAATTAATAGTGGTATAAAAAAGCAAAGACCTTTTTTTCTTCAGAATCGCGCCACACTCCGGAGCACAGTGCCGCCTCCTAGTTAATTTATTACATAATATAGATTACAGCCCTTCTCTTCATGTATGTCAGCGCCAGTGAGGTGAGTAAATTAGCTAGTTTGCACATCAGACAGACACACACGCAGGGACAGACAGACACACACACACGCAGGGACAGACAGACACACATGCAGGGACAGACAGACACAGACACACACACAGGGACAGACAGACACAGACACACACAGGGACAGACAGACACAGACACACACAGGGACAGACACACATACACCATGGCCCTCAGAATACACCTGGATCTGTGCTATAAACCCCCTTAATTGCACCAGATTCCACTCCACTTGAACCCCACTGCTCCTGAGTGCTCCACCTGCCCCCTCATACATGAGCTGCCCCTCACCTGCTCTCCATGAAGCTCTGTGGACTCCAGGACTGCAGCACATCCTCCATCACTGAGCAGCCTGCAGGCACACAGCCCCTCCTCCCTCCACAAGCTGCTGCTGCTGTCGGGGTTTGTCCATGTGACTATGAAGGAGCATGTGACCAGTGATGTCACAGACCTCCTTCTAGCAACTACATTCTACCCATGGATCTGCTGAGACTCCAGCTATCTTGTTCTCAGAACAAGATAGCTGGGGCCCGGGGCCCCGGGAGATAAGGGACGGGCTGCAGAAGGAAGAGGGGGAGGAGCACTGGGCCCCAGAGCCACAATAAAAAAAAAATATAATAAAAAAAAAAAAAAAAAGTTTCAGGACTGGCCGGGCCCCCCCAGGGTCTAGGCCCCTTACTGGAGTATGGGCTGTACCCCCCTGATGGCGGCCCTCTTCAGACGGACACCAAAATGCTGCATGCTGAGTTTTGGTGTCCGCCTCCAAAACGCAATAGAGGCGGAACGGAGCCGAACTGATGCATTCTGAACGGATCCTTATCCATTGAGAATGCATTGGGGCTTAACTGATCCGTTTTGGACCGTTTGTGAGAGCCTTGAAACGGATCTCACAAACGGAATCCAAAACGCCAGTGTGAAAGTAAGATTCAGCGTACTTTCATTAAAGTCAGTCTTTATTACTTGATAAAGCTTCCTACACAAAGTTATCAGACATCAATGCATGAACGAAGACCCGAAAAACTGCATGAAGTTTTCAGATTGCTCTTTTCATAAGAAAATTTTTCCATGAACTGTGAAAATAGAAAAGGCGTTTTACCTAGCGGAGAAGCCCTAGAGGTGCTCAGTACTGAGAACTGAGGTCTGCTCACTCCTACTCAGTCTATTTAGGCGTCCTTAACGAATACGCATTTTCTACATTAGTCACCAAGTATATATATATCCTGCATGTAGGATGGAGCGGCTGATACACTGCAGTCGACAATTACCTACAAAAGCTACTTTTTACTTTCATATGACTCCATGTTGTGCTATTTAGGAAGTGTTAAGCAAAGGAGTACCCTGAACACTGACTGCCATGGTGCAACACGCAGGGGATATTAATTGCTTTAGAAAAGCTGCTTTATTGAAACTGGCTCAAAAGAAAATTTAAAAAAGTCATATATCAAATATATATCAATTAGTATACAGTGCCAGAAGCAAAATATTTGCTCCATTTTGTATACAAAGTTACAGGCGTCAAACAGTATAAAACACTTGTGCATTGTGTCATGGGATGCCACAACTACATGCACAAAATGACAAAACATGGGGTAGTAAGATAGGAAAAATGTGGAGTGAGCTATGGAGGCTATGCATTTGACTGGGTGTCTAACACTACTAGCATGTCTTTATAATTGTCATGCATGAAGTATACCACTTCTATGGCACAGGGGGCAGCACATTGCCTTTCATTAATAAGGCTTGTATTGGGAAATCAGGGACGGTAATACTCATATGGACACTCTATGACTCTTTACGTTTCCCATACACCTTCATAAGCTGTCAGCTGTCTGAACTCCCCCATACACATGCATGCTCAGTCCAGCCAAGTGTGCATGTATTCTCAATGAGGGAGGGGAATATAAGGCACTGTCAGATACCTCTAGTAGTGTCTTATCTTTCCTGAGAACAAAAGGAATGGATGATGAAACTCAACATGTCCCATCTTTATTTCCCACTACGTTATCTGTCAGGGGCGGGTTGAGAGGTAGCCAAATTTTTTTTTAAAGGGGTTGTCCCATTTGGGGCATTTATGGCATATCAATAGGATATGCCATAATTGTCCGATAGGTGATCTGGCAGCCATACTTTATGAACTACTTAAATAACAATTTCCTTATCCCATGATTAATGTAAAAACAAACTAAGAACCAGCCCTGTACATCACATGGATTAAGAGATCTCCCCATTCATTGCTTCAGTTCTGCTAGATTTATTTCAAGTTGGAAACTCAGGGGGGTGTGCCCTTTCTCAGGAGGCATGTCCTTTCTGCTGCAGCTGGTGGCATTTGAAGGATGGAATTGAGCATGTGCTTCTATCTCCTTGAGCTGGACAAAGAATTTAGAAAACAAACAGCAGGTGGTGCTATACAGATAGAATTTAGGGAATAACTGTATAAATTTTTAATTCCATGCAATTACAAAAGTATTCAGACCCAGGTGCATGTTTAAAAAATGCAGAATATTTTTCGTGTGACAGGAGATATGTCATGAGTAATGTTATAAATGAAAATCAGACATTGCAAATGACAATATTTTTCTAACAAAGCTAGAACCTGCCCTGTACCTCACATGGATTCAGGGTTCTCCCCATTCATTGCTCCAATTGTTCTGTTATTTCAAGCTGGTAGCTCAGGGGGTGTGTCCTTTCTGCTCTAGCTCTTTCATTATAATGGCCTCAGCTTCTAACAGAGGATACAGTTGACAAGAAATAAGGAGAAGAACAAACAGCAGGTGGCGCTACACAGATACATTTTAATGAATAACTCAGTGGCTATACTAAATGTTTAATTGCATGTAATTACAAAAGTATTCAGATCCAGGTGCTGGTTTAAAAACTGTAGAATATTTTTGTGGTACATAAAATTAGAGTGTATTTTTGTGATTTTCACATTAGAGCAGATGAGACTACTGGGAAAGTTATTACAGTCACACACTGCAAACCAATTTTTGGCAATACGATCTTACATACCAGTCCACGTCATCCATGCCACATGATAAAAAATTGCAGAAGGAGAATTAATCAGGGCAAGAAGGAGTTGCCTGGGCTATGAGGGATGAGGAACAAAATAAAGTGTGTAACGGCTTTATGGAACAAGGATATCCAAAGTGGTCTATTGATCAGGCCAAAAAGAGGGTGGTGGATCACATGACACATTTCATGCTTTCTTGAGAGAAATAAACAGAAAAAGGTAAAGAAACCTTATCCTTAAAAGGGTTCTTCAGGAATTAAGAATATGAAAATACTTAAAGGCGTTCTCTGAGAATTAGGAAAATGAATATACATAAAGAGGACCTTTCACTTGAAAATGCAGAGTTAAATACTTATAGAGACATACAGTTCTGCCCCTGGTGGTGGTGTTGCTGCTTTTTTTTCTTCAAAGACCCTCCCGTTCGTCCGCAGTGGTCCCAATAATATTTTGCGCCTTATATGTAAATAAGGCGATTCGGCTCAACTGGGTGGGCTCCTGAAGTTCTCCCGGGCGTGGTTAGCTTCTCCCTGGCTCGGAGCGCATCCAATCAGCATGCCCCGCTCTTAGCCAGGGAGAAGAAGCTGTGAAATGTGTGAAATCGCTCGAGTTCTCACGAATTTCGCGAGAACTCGAACTTCTTCTCCCAGGCTAAGAGCAGGGCACACTGATTGGATGCGCTCTAAGCCAGGGAGAAGCTAACCACGCCCGGGAGAACTTCAGGAGCCCGCCCAGTTGAGCCAAATCACCTCATTTACATATGAGGCGCAAAATATTACGGGGTCCACTGCAGACGAACGGGGGAGGGGGGGTGATTTGGAGAAAAATAAACAGCAACACCACCACCAGGGGCAGAACTGTAAGGCCTCTTTCACACGAACGTCATGTTTGACGCCCGGATAAGAGGCGGGTGCGTTGCGGGAATATGCGCGATTTTTCCGCGCGGGTGCAAACGTTTGTAATGCGTTTTGCACACGCGTGTGAAAAATCACCATGTTTGGTACCCAGACCCGAAGCCGGACTTCATCACTGAAGTCCGTTTTCGGGTAGAGTATTCTGGCAAATTTCTTATTTTCCCTTATAACATGGTTATAAGGGAAAATATTAGCATTCTTAATAAAGAATGCTTAGTAAAATGAAGATGAAGGGGTTAAAAATAAAACTTAACCTACCTTAGCCACTTGATTGCGTAGTTGCGATCTGTCTTCTGTCTTCAAGCTTCAGCTAACAGCTAAAGGACCTGTAATGACGTCACATCACATGGTCCAATCACATGGTCCATCTTACCATGGTGATGGACCATGTGATTGAACCATGTGATGTGACATCATCACAGGTCCTTTAGCTGTTAGCTGAAGCTTGAAAACAGAAGACAGATCGCAACTACGCGATCAAGTGGCTAAGGTAAGTTAAGTTTCATTTATTTTTAACCCCTTCATCTTCATTTTACTAAGCATTCTTTATTAAGAATGATATTATTTTCCCTTATAACCATGTTATAAGGGAAAATAATAAAGATCTGGTCCCGTTGCTAAGCAACCATGCAGGAAAATCGCACTGCATCCGCACTTGCTTGCGGATGCTTGTGATTTTCCCGCAGCCCCATTCACTTCTATAGGGCCTGCGTTGCGTGAAAAACGCACAATATAGAGCATGCTGCGATTTTCACGCAACGCAGAAGTGATGCGTGAAAATCACCGCTCATGTGCACAGCCCCATAGAAATTAATGTGTCCGGATTCAGTGCGAGTACAATGCGTCCTCCTCACGCATTGCACCTGCGCCGAAAACTCGCCCGTGTGAAAGGGGCCTAAGTCTCTATAAGTATTTAACTCTGTATTTTCAAGTGAAAGGTCCTTTTTAAATATTACTTTATTATAAATATATTTATAAATACCTTTCATTAGTTATAATGGTTTGTTTTGTCTGGGGAGCAATCATTAGGAGAAATAAAATGTATCCAATTCTTGATAGGGACCACAGCACTCAGTCTCACTTTTGACCAATGTTGGGTGCAAGTCACGTTGAGTTCCTACTCCACCGATTGGAACTATTTAAACTGGTAAAATATATGAGACTGCACTCCAATGATAAATGCTTTTTAGGTTTTATTTAAGCCGGACATGGTGGTGCAATTGAAGCAACGTTTCGGGCAAACAATGAGCCCTTCATCAGGCTGTCATACAAAATAAACAAGGGGCAAATAGATTATATGGTTGCCAATTACCAAAGTGCATGTACATTCATTTTCATATACATAGATACAATTATGTCTAAATAATAGGCATAGAAAACACATATTTGTACGACAGATAACCACCATATGGTTCAAGAGGAAAAAACTGGGAATGGAAGGAGGGGGGGGGGGGGAGGGGGGAGGGGAGAAGGGAGGAAAAGACAGGGGGGAGAAGAGAATGGACAGTGGGAGATAAATATTGAATATTGGATACTGAGTATAGCGTCCTGAGTGAACTGCTTATGGCATCGGGGCATACGTATTGGATAGAACGGGGGGTGTGACCCAGCTCAGAAGGAAGGAACGAATCCAGCAAAATGGGCGGTGGAAGTCGCATAGGTAGCTGGAAAAAGAGCCCAGTTAAAAAGGTGGTATGTCTCAGAGTGCTGTACCGCAACATAGTGCGGTTCACTGGAGAGCTGCATCAGGGGTGCACATATCGCCAGGTGGTGGCTCTAAAGTATACATGGCACAACAGCAATGATAGAAGACTCACCGAGTGGTATGCACGTCTGGGAAGTAAACGGCCGGCGTGTGTACTGCGCGTCGGCGCCATGTTTAAATAGGACTTGACGGGATAAGGAGGTAGCGTCTTCCTGATTTTTCTCGCGGGATTTGAGGTATAATGAGGGAATGCGCATGCGCCGCTGACGTCAGTTACCGCGCGGCCATTTTGGAGTAGGGCGAAATGGGCAGTTCAGTTTGGAAGGAGAAGCAATGGAAGCCAGGACGGTAGGCAAGGGGAAATTAAGCTATAAATAAGTGAAACCGACAGTCTGCTTAAGGGTGGTCTATATAGGAGGATCTATTGTAATACGGTATAACATGATATGGGAGCGGCCATATTGGATGTGGGTAGTAAGGGCAAAATGGTGTCGGACCCAGGTAAAAAGGTTATGGAGGGGGTACACAAAGGTCACAACAGTACAAAAAAATAGTACAAAAAAAAAACTTTTCAGGTACAAGTATAGTAGCACTACATAATTATATTTGCATAAAGTGTAGGCTGAGTAGCATATCAGACTCAATTATAACATTCTAGTTGGACCCAGGAGCGTGCTTCACGGGCGTCGCCACCCGCTAATGGACGATATTGGATCCTAAAAATGAAAGAAAGAGGAATAAGAGTTAGAAAATCGCTTACAACCGGATATTTAGTCAAAAACATATTCCCTATTAAGTCCATTGGGATGTAGGGTATTCAACCGGCGAATCCATTCCATCTCTCTCTCCTGTAGCATAGCTTCCCGATTACCACCACGCCTAGGGGGTGGTATCCAGTCAATGATTTGAAATCTGAGTTGGCTGACAGCATGATGTAAAGAATGGAAATGTTCAACTAAAGGAGATTCTTTTTTACAGGTACGTATATTAGATTTATGTTGGGAAATCCGATCCTTGATTTTCTGAGTGGTCTCACCAACATAGCCAAACCCACAGGGGCACTTGATAAGGTATATTACGTAGCTGGATTGGCACGAAAAATGGCCCTTTATGTAGAAAGTTTTACCAGTGGACGGGTGGGTGAAGGTAGGTCCTTTAGACACATTGCCACATTGGGCACAGGAAAGGCAGGGATATGTACCTTTGATGGGGGAGCCAATGATGGTTTGCTGAACACTCTGTATGGTGTTCGAGCCAATATCCGAACGGACTAGTTTATCCCTAAGATTTGGTGCTCTCTTGTATGACATCATGGGTCGATCCTTAAAGATTTTAGGGAAGTTATTAGAAAGAATGGGCCAGTGTTTGTGAACTATTTTTTTGACCTCTTGGCTTAAATGAGAAAAGGTAGTTACACATGGGATACGGTTATTGGAACCCTGTGTTTTGGGGGGTCTGGATACAAGAAGATTAGTCCTTGGGAGGTTGAATATCTTTTGAGTATGTGCCTGTACCAGTGGTTTAGGGTATCCCCTGTCAAGAAATTTCTGTGACATCTCAGATAGTCTGGGGGGGATTGCATCTGGGTCCGAAACTATGCATTTAACACGCATAAGTTGGGAGCGTGGGAGTGATCGAATGAGTCCTGGTGGGTGAAAGGAGTTAAATTTGAGAAGACTGTTTTTGTCCGTCGGTTTAGTGTATAAGTCGGTGGTAATGTTGTTCCCTCTTACCTTGATGAGAACATCAAGAAAGGAGATCTCTTTATCATCATACTCCAGAGAAAGAGAGATGGAATCCGTGGCTGTAGGGATTGTTTGATGAAAAGACAGTAGATCTTCCTTGGTGCCCTGCCAAATACAAAATATATCATCGATATATCTGAACCAACATTTTATGAATTGATGATACATTGGATGAGGATATACAAAATGGTCTTCAAACTCGTTCATATATAGGATGGCGAAAGTCGGCGCCACATTACAGCCCATGGCTGTCCCAGAAACCTGGAAATAAAATTGTTCTTCAAATAGAAAATAATTGCGTTTCAATACAAAGGACAGGAGAGCTAGAATGAAATCCTGTTCCGCAGGAGAGTATTCGGCGGTTTCAAATAAAGTCTTTTGGATACAACCAATACCGGCCTCTGTAGGAATATTGGTATAGAGGCTGGACACGTCCATTGTCACTAAGAGACATTTATCCGATTCAATGATAAGATTAGAAACCTTATTCAGAAAATCGGTAGTGTCCTGAATGTAAGATTTGCCGTTTTTGGCATAGTGTCTTAAGAGACCATCCAGGAGTTTAGCTGCCGGTTGAAAAATAGAGTCACACCCAGAGACAATAGGCCTGCCTGGTGGGTGTTCCCAATTTTTGTGCACTTTGGGTAGCGTGTATAGCACAGGGATACGGGGGTGGTTGGGTACCAGAAATTCTGCCGTCTTTTTTGGAATAATGCCCTCTTGGAGTGCTGAGTTTACAATAGAGGATAGCTCTCTTGTGCACTCACCTAAGGGGTCATGGTCAATCGGGCAGTAGACTCCTGTATCGCTCAATTGGCGAAGAATTTCGTCCCTATAGTCAGACTTGTTCATAATCACAATCCCCGAGCCCTTATCAGCTGGCTTGATGATTGTGTTTTTGTCCTGACTGAGTTTTTTGATAGCTAGGGACTGTCCAAAAGGTAGATTACGTCTTACCTTAATGGTGGATGACCGGTCTTCTAATTTCTTAAGGTCCTGTTGGACGTGTTGGATAAATTCCTCAACCACATCATATCGCTTGGGAGGAGAGAATGTGCTGGGAGGTCTATATGGCTTGATGCGTGATAGAAAAGGGGAAAAAGTTGAACTGTTGTCTGTTGTCCAGGCTGGTCTTTCAAGTTCCATGTAAGCCCGAAGTCTGAGATTCCTGAAGAACTTGGACATTTCCTTGTCAAGGAGATAAGGGTTTGTAAAACAGGTAGGGACAAATCCAAGGCCTTGATTAAGGGCACTGGTTTCGTCCTTGGTTAGAGACTTGTTTGAAAGGTTTATGAGAAGATTGTCAGTCGGGGCTTGATTGTTCATTATCTCGGTTGTGTCGATCGGGTTCGAATCGGGTCCCGTTGGGACTGGAAAGAATATTGGCCTCTTCCTCTTGAGTTTCTTCCCCGCCCTCCTGGTCGGCCTCCTCTTCTGGCTCTTGGGGGGCCTCTTTCTAAAAAATTGATTTCACTGCTAGCGGAGGATGATCCCGAGGCAAAGGGGGGTGAGGGACCGGCAAGGGGGGGATGTTGAGAGACCGTGCGGTAGACTTGGTTGGTTGCGTAGTCTTGGACGTCTCTGAGATACTTGGATCTTTTGCGGTCCTCAACACATATTTTACCAGGAGAAATAAAATGGCCACCATCCTATTAGTCCACACAAAACCTGTTCTAATCACACAGGAGGACAAGTTACTTCACAGCTTCTATGATCCTGAATACAGTTTAATATGATCTTCAGCTAAATCTCAGTAGAAATGGAGTTCATGAGGAGGCATAAAGTACAGACAGGAGGGTGGGGGTGATGTGGATAATGAGCAGCAGCACTCGTATGCAGTCTCCATTACCACAGTCTGTCCTGTCCATCCTCTCTGTACTTCATGTCTCCTCATGAACTCCATTCCCACAGAGATTCAGTCAAAGTTCTTATAATCTATATTCATAACCCCTGACAAGCAGAGCAGAGAGGAGGATGAGGCAGCTAATTACCTCAGTGCTCAGAAGTTATTGTCCTCCTGTGTGCTTAGGGCAGGTTTTGTGTGTATTACTAGGATGGCGGCCATTTTGTTTCTTCTAATGATTGCTCCCTAAACAAAATGAGCTATTATAAAAAATGAAAGGTATTGGGGAATAAATTTACATTGAAGTAATATTTAAGTAATTTTTTAGTTACTAAATTCCTGGAGAACCCCTTTAAATATTACTTCAATGTAAATATTTTCCCAAATACCTTTCAATATAATAGCCGTTATAATGGCTCATTTTGTCTAGGGAGCAATCATCAGGGGAAATAAAATGGCCGCTGTCCTATTAGTGCACACAAAACCTGTCCTAATTACATAGCAGGACAAGTTACTTCACAACACTGAGCTAAAGAGCTGCCTCATCCTCCTCTCTGCTCTGCTTGTCAGGGAATATGATCCTGAATACAGCTGATAAGATCTTTAGCTGAATCTGTGGGAATGTAGATTTTGAGGAGACATAAAGTACAGAGGGGGGTTAATGAGCAGCCACTCCTGTATATAGTCTCCATTACCACAGTCTGTCCTGTCCACCCTTTCTGTACTTCATGTGTCCTCATGAACTCCATTACTGCAGAGATTCAGCTGAAGATTTTATAATCTGTACTCAGGATCATAACCCCTGACAATAGGAGAGGAGGATGATGCAGCTCTTTACCTCAGTGTTTTGAACTAACTTGTTCTGCTGTGTGATTAGGACAGGTTTTGTGTGTACTAATAGGATGGTGGCCATTTTATTTCTCCTAATAATTGCTTCCTAGGCAAAATGAGCCATTATAACTAATGAATATCTTTCGGAATATATTTATAATAAAGTAATATTTAAGTATTTTAATTTTTTTAATTCCCAAAGAACTTCTTTAATGTTCATGCCTCCATACAGTGTAAAATTTAATAAAACTAAGGACACCTTTTTGCGGTGTCTCCAACTTTTGAGGCAAGAATAGGATCTTTGATCAGATCATCAAGAATAGGGTTAAGGTAATTTCTATGACTGGACAATGTTTTGTAACAAGCGTGTTTGACAGTGGCAAATCAAATAAAACATGACCAAGGGTCCATTCAGACCTCCGTAAGTGTTTTGCGGTCCGCAAATTGCAGATACCGGCCACTTGCGTTTCCCATTTTGCGGACCGCACATGGCCGGCCCTATGAAAGAAATGCCTATTCTAGTCCGCAGTTGCGGAGAAGAATAGGACATGCTCTATATTTTTGCAGGGCTTTCGGCCCCATTGAAATGAACGGGTCCGCACCTGTTCTGCAAAATTGCGGAATGGATGCGGGCCCAGAACTACGGACGTGTGAATGGACCCTTAAAGGATGTTATAAGGGCAACAACACAGTATGCAAGACATGCAAATATATACTGGTCACCAACAGATATCCATCACTCTCAAATGGTGGATTCTTCAAAAAAAAAAAAATAATTATATCACATGTAATGCCATATATGTGGTCTAACTAATAGCTTGTACAACTTGCAGCCTACAGTATGTGCGTGCCCTCAAAGTCTTTATACAAGTAACCCTACAGTGTCTAAACACGTTTTACAATGTCATAATGGCAGTGAACTCTCTGCAATGTGTTGGTATT
Organism: Bufotes viridis; assembly: GCA_033119425.1. Classification (NCBI taxonomy): domain Eukaryota; kingdom Metazoa; phylum Chordata; class Amphibia; order Anura; family Bufonidae; genus Bufotes; species Bufotes viridis. The sequence goes on from JAKVIS010002130.1 coordinate 15,111, forward strand.
GAAAGGATTACATCAGTTCTCTCTTGATTAAGACTGTGAGCTCCACTAGAGAAAGTGAGTGATAATATCTGTAATGTGCACTATATAACTAAGTAAAATAAATCAATTCAGTCTATTATTAAAGCTTTTCATTTTTTTATTTTTTGAATTGTGGAATGTAATATAAATTTGTTTCATATGTTACTACTTTGTTCTTTTGTTTCTGCGTGCTATTGTAACACATTAACGTTGATGTATCCCACCCAGGTTCATGGGTCAGTTGATCCAACAGTGGTATATATAACAGGTGATCTTTCTGCGCAACACATACTGTCGCTAATATTGTGCGGATTGAAATGCGTAATAGGTATTGCAGTAGAGATGATGCCAAGTATTGTTTGTCAAACATAAAGACTCAAGATTTTATCGGATCTTTCTATGGAACGCTGGCGATCTTTCTACAACTTTCACTGAATAGGATTAAGCTGTCTGAGAGTTTATTCAGTTTACCCTGGTTATAAGAGAATGCAAGGCAATTTGTTTCATATAACATCATATTATCTATAATGATGGGACACTATTGTTGTAGAACATGGAATGTAACAATCCTTTAATACTATAATCTCAACATGTAGAAAAAATTCACACAACTTTGAAAAAGGCAATTTTTTCACTGATGCCTTTCTGAGAAATGGCTAATAAAAAAGTCCCCTTCAATTGTGTGGAGGCTGTCACCCGTGAAAATAGACAAAATAGAACACGTCCTACTGTTTAACAGACGTTATTGACGGCCTGTTAAGAAAATGGCTGTGTGAGCCACGTGAATAGAACCACAGACTGCAATGGTTCTGAAAATGGCCGTGTGAATAGAACCGCAGACTACTATTAGAGTAAAGTATTGTAAAATTTGATTCAGCTGCTTCGCCAAATTTTACCAACAAATTATGGATTTGTGATGGATTATTTTGTCATGAAGCACATTTTTTTGTAAGTAGCGGGTGCAATGACAGGAAGCTGCGATTGCACCGCTCCCCATCATTGTACCCCTTGTGGGGGGTTAGCTCTGGTCTCGGGGATCATTCACAAAGATTGTCGTCCACCGCAGCTTTAGGGGCCAAGCATTGCTTTTATTGTGGAACACGGCATAGCAGAGATGACAAAATACAAAATAAAACACCTTGCCCGCCTGGGCTCTAACGAAACAGGGATAATCCTACCTCACTGAACAAACATCGTTCACACACGGTACCAACATGCGGCTTTTTCACCCGTGCAGTCCAGCAGCCTCCCGACTGTAGCAAGTCCAGTGCCTTTGGGGAGTGTGGCCCAGTAGTCTTCCCGACTCTGGCCTTGTGACCCTTGTACCTGCAGGCGTCACTGCGTCCCCAAAGTTCAGGCTGTCGCCTAGCCCCGTGGCCCCTCCGCCAACTTGGCCGAGACCACTCACACAGAGCCTCTGCCAAACTCTGTCTCCAAAACTCTCTCCAGAGTGGGACCCCACCCATGTCCAACAATAGGATTAAATAGCATCCCTGGACATGGGCGTTATCAAAAACCCCGGACTGGAGCATGGGGAACAGGCACCCACCCAGCACATTACCCGTTCCCAGTAAAAGCCCGCCCTGGACTAGCTGGAGCCAGCTAAGCTAGTTATCTTGGTGACCACCAACTAACTTAGTGGCCACCCATCTCTAGACTAGGGCCTTTACTTCACCAAGGCCGGGCCCCTTGGTGACACGCTCCTGGTGCAAACAACACCCCTTGTTATTCACATTGCCACATATCCCCCTCTGTTCACACCTGTGAGGTGGACACATGTACCGACTGGATGCTCGTGATAGGGCACCCGCATTATCTTGCCATCTTCAAGCTCAACGGTCCCCCTGGAAGATGTGGCCAGCATCACAGGCTTCCCTTTATTCTGCCACAACCACGCCAGCAGAACCCAGTTCGTCACAAACACGAAGCTTACTATCCTACCAGTCATCTTGTCACATACTAGAGACACCTGGTCGCTACTAGCAACTACCACAGTTTTAGTGGACCTTGACATGTCAGCCTCTTTTTGTCTCTTTATTTTATCAACAGATAGCATCTTTCTTTTTCCTTTACTCCCCACAGGGGTTATGTCAGGTTTGGCTTCAGTTTCAGAATCTTCTGCTTCTTCAGTGGTACTCCCCACTTCAGCAGACTCTTTTTCAGTCTTTTCTTTGGTTTCTAGAACAGTCGAGGATTTCTCCCCCTTCAAGACCTCGGCCTCTGTTTCTTTGGAGTCTCCATTCACTTTATTAGCCGTCTTATCCTTCACGGACATGGCATCATATCCTTTCCTTCTTAACTCCTCCTCCTCTTTCTCATCAAGGTTGGAGGCACCGGGGACATCAGGACCTTCGCCAGATTCGTCGTCTTCTGGCAATCCCTGCAGAGGATCACCCGGGATATGGTTCTCCTTTCGGGCAGGATTCAGGAGAGCCAGCCCATCGGAGTAGACAGGACCCTCATACTGGTTGTCGGTCCCCCCGTATTTCTTCCCCAGCAGACTGCTAGCTTTCTGGAAGGCATTGACAGCAGAGGGAATGTCCAGGCCCTGGCCACACACTGCCACGAGTCTCTGGGCTTCTGCATACACCTCAGCACCACCATCTGGTTCAGCAGATCCATCTTCCATCTTCTTCTCTGCCTCGGCTGGCACTACAGCGCAACCACCTCCAGACCCATTCTTAACGGGCTCTGACTTCTTGGCATCTTTCAGAGGACCTTCCTCTTCAGGCACCTCATTTTCTTCCACCTGCTGCGCAGTAGCACGCTTAGGCTTCTCCAACTCATAGACTTCATCTTTTGAGCTCCTGAGATCTTCCATCTCTGCTCTGAGTTGCTTGTTCAGCCTCTCCAATTCGTCTTGCTCCTTAAGCACTTTTCCAAGGGCTCTAGTCAAGGAGAGGGCCTTGGTCTTCTTCTTAGTTTTTCGCCCTAGCTTGTTAGCAGCGCCCCGTTCTTGGGCCTTCTGTTCCAACTGCTCTTCACTCTGTTCTGGTGTTACAGCCATTGTAGGAGTACCACCATTCTTCCTTAGACACTCCGTGGGATTTCCACCCAGGGACTCTTCAAGCCCATGGTTGAGGTCTACTATAGACTTTTGTGTCTTCATGGAGTCTTTTCCCTTCCCCAGGACACCAGGCGGTAGACCCTTCAATTCACTCGTCTTTTCCAGGGTCTCCTCTTTTGACCCTTCTGCAGCCTTCTTCGGTGACTATGACGACGGCTAGTCCCTTCGCTATCGTACCTAGGGACTGTGTGACGAGAGTGAGATCAGCCTCCTGTTTGCAGCTGTACTGTTCTGTCAGGTCATCTAAGACTGTCTGGATATGAGCTTCAGACATTAGGCTGACGTCCCTGACTGATCTCTCGTCACATCAGGTATAACTATCGTCTGGTTGCTATCAGTAACCACGTCAGTTTGGCAAGACCTCAACATGGCAGCCTCTCTCTCTGAGTTGCTATCGGTCACAGCACTTGCGTCATATATACTGCTCATGTCATTCTCATTTCTGCCCTCAAGGGGCACTGCGGAGCTAATCCCCACCTTGGACACTTCCCTAGCCCACATAGAACTCCGTGGATACGGCACATCCTCCTCGGTTACGTGTGGTACACTCTTTGGCCCTGCCACAGTTTCCTGCCCATTCACTTCAGTGGGTTCCCCCAACTCGGTGCTCTCGACATTTATCTGCATTTTTCCAAATTTTTCATTTTTACCACCATGGGGCGCTTCTCCCCTGTCTATAACCTGTTATGTAAAAGGCATGTCATCATCACATCCTTCACAAAAATCCGCATTAACATTATGTATTTTGGCCAACACGGTACCATCACTTTGCACCTTATCAGCTTCACTGTTTTTATTGATCACTTCACTTAGAAAGCAATGGTTTATCCGCATTTCCCTTATACCTTCATTTAAAGGGACAGGTATAGGTTCTGCAGCGGCTTCATCACTTTCTATAGAAGTGTCTCCAGTGCCCCCAATATCACAGAACATCATTCTCTCATGTACGAGCACACTTATGGCATCAAGATCACAAGTCCCAGTTGTCACGGGAGTCTCACCCTCAGTGAGAACCCCGGGATAGTCCGTATTCTTCTACCAGTCTCAGGGGCAGCTATCATGCCGTCTCTTACCCGGGCTAGCATGGGATCTCTGACTTTCGCCACCCCAAATCTAGCCTTGGTCACAGGTACTTTAGGCAACACTATAACCTTCTCCTGTGCAGATCCTTGCAAGGCAGCAACCGCAACGGGCTTACCCGTCTGTTCAGACACAGCATTTTTCACATAGTCATTCATTTTTGAGACAGTTTCTCGCCTCAGTGCTTCATCACTCACCGGCCCGGCAGGTAGCAACTGCCGCCGGCTCACTGTCACAACATTTTTAACAGGAACAGTCTTACCGCCTGTCGTGGATTCGGCAGTCTCGGAAGATGACGTCCGTCCCAGGCCATTTCTACCATTGCCAGCGGAAACAACATGAGGTGGGGTCCAGACCTTTCCCGGATGGTCACTCCAGCCGCACCCTTGAGGACTCTGTGCACAGTTGCAGGGAATGTAGAGGCTCCTGGGAACCGCACTACTCTCCACCTTCTTGTCTTCCCGACGGTTGCCCTTGGCAACGGCATGCATATTCTCCTCCAACACTGCACTCAGCTTTCTCACCAACCGATCAGTCTCCAGCACCAGCTGCTCCATTACACCCTCAGTGGCCTTGGTTTTCCGCCAAACCGGGCCACTTCTCACATATGGTATCACCTTTGGCATAAGCAGCTTCCGCCACACCTGACTATCTTTCACCCAGGTCGCCATTTTGAGCAAAAAAATTTCCACAGGTCAGTTTTTTTTTCCTTTTTTTTTTCTCTTTTGTGCTTCTGGCCCTTTAAACCTTTGCACTGCTTGCCCCACAGGAAAAAAAACAGTCCAAACTATCATCAGCAGTTCTTTTGCAACCCAGCAAAGTGTCCAGGACCACACGAGCAGGACCTGCTCCACCGAACAAACAGGCTTCCGGCCCTAAGCTCCAATACAGCAATCACACAGCTTTTTCCTCTGTCCTGTCGTTGCCCCCAGCAACACTTTGCCTTTTTCCAGCAGGGACGACTGCCCGCATCCGACACCAAAGGTGGGGGGTTAGCTCTGGTCTCGGGGATCATTCACAAAGATTGTCGTCCACCGCAGCTTTAGGGGCCAAGCATTGCTTTTATTGTGGAACACGGCATAGCAGAGATGACAAAATACAAAATAAACCACCTTGCCCGTCTGGGCTCTAAGTAAACAGGGATAATCCTACCTCACTGAACAAACATCGTTCACACACGGTACCAACATGCGGCTTTTTCACCCGTGCAGTCCAGCAGCCTCCTGACTGTAGCAAGTCCAGTGCCTTTGGGGAGTGTGGCCCAGTAGTCTTCCTGACTCTGGCCTTGTGACCCTTGTACCTGCAGGCGTCACTGCGTCCCCAAAGTTCAGGCTATCGCCTAGCTCCGTGGCCCCTCCGCCAACTTGGCCGAGACCACTCACACAGAGCCTCTGCCAAACTCTGTCTCCAAAACTCTCTCCAGAGTGAGACCCCACCCATGTCCAACAAAAGGATTAAATAGCATCCCTGGACATGGGCGTTGTCAAAAACCCCGGACTGGAGCATGGGGAACAGGCACCCACCCAGCACATTGCCTGTTCCCAGTAAAAGCCCGCCCTGGACTAGCTGGAGCCAGCTAAGCTAGTTATCTTGGTGACCACCAACTAACTTAGTGGCCACCCATCTCTAGACTAGGGCCTTTACTTCACCAAGGCCGGGCCCCTTGGTGACACGCTCCTGGTGCAAACAACACCCCTTGTTTATTCACATTGCCACACCCTCAAATGCCACGTTCATACATGATCGCGGCATCTGATGTACATAACATGCTGTAAAATAAAAAAAATTAAAAATCACTTACCTTCTCCTTTTGCTCGCGACGGGACAGCTGCCATCTTGCTTAAAGATCTGACGCGAAATCACCACGCTGGCCAGCATGATGACGTAATCTCGTCCAGAGTGGTGATGTCATACATCATCATGCACGGGATTTTATCCAAAATCTTTAAAGGGGTATTCCCATCTCAATGATCACTGTAAAATCTGTTAATGATTTAACAGTGATGATTTTTCTAAATATATTTAATTAACTAATTCCCACCCCTTAGAAGAAAATGAAGATATACTTACCTGACTGTTGTCTTCCGTCTCGCCTGGTTACATCCACCACTCTTCTCCGGAATCGTGGTTGCCGCGCTTCTGCAGACTACTTCTTCCTTTCTCCTGTCCTGGCCGCACGCAGTCCCGAAAGCGCACGCCGACGCCACGCGAGCACTATGGTGACTTCTTCCTGGCCAGTATAGTATACTTGCCAGGAAGAAGTCACCAGGGCGCATGCGCGGCGGCGTGCGCGTCCAGTCCAGCGCGCGGCGTGGCCGGGAGAAGATGTCACTCAAGATGGAGCCCGCCCCCTGCCGAAACCAGGAAGTGGATGGCGCGCCGGGAGCAGGTAAGTATGAAACGGCGTGATGGGAATACCCCTTTAAGTAAGATGGTGTTGGTAATAAATGGAGCAGGTAGGTATGTTTTTTTTTTTGTTTTTTGCACTATTTCAGGTTAAATTGATTCGCTACCATGAAGCACAAGGAAATTCGGCTTTGCAGCGAATCAAATTTGTGGACTTCGATTTGCTCAAAACAGCCGTGTGAATAGAACCATAGACTGCAATGGTTCTGAAAAAGGTCTGTATGATGACCATTAAAAAAAGGCCACAGTCACCGTTATGGGAGTGCACCCTATGTTTGTGAGCTGTTCCATAAGAGCATAGTATAGTCTGTAGGATGCACACTTGTTATTGCAATTCATATGGCAACATGCAATTGTGTCATTCACTCAAAAAGTAAGACTCGACATGGGTGTTTGTTGTAGGGCAGGCTGATTATTTGGGGGGAAATTCTCCCTAATGTACGTCTTTGTATATACACCTTCACCCACTCTTCATCCACTGTGTATACGTGATAGCAGCAGTTGTTGGGCAAGTTAAGGAACTTTAAAACTGCGTGAAAACCTTCATTTCTGCTGCGGAGCTTAATGCATTCTTTATTAGCAATTAAACAAACCATGTTACCTTTGCTGCGGTACACAATCTCCCTGAACTGGGTGAAACAGGAGAACATGGTGGATGGCTGTAGACTAGTTGTCACTGAACCGTGACACTGTCAGATCACTTTTGTAAATTGCTTGATCCTTGGAGTATCAGTTACTCCCTAGTCACAGAATACTGGATGTCCTTAGTGTTCATCACATTTTATGTACTAGGATGGACCATATCATTACTTCAGTAGGAAGGACAACTGTCTATGTGAAGATGCTCATTACTTGAGTCAAAAACCTAGGGAAATCCAGATCCACAGCAAGCACCTGCATATTCAAAATGAAAACTGGTTCTGCTATTCTTTGCAGTTTAACATGGCTTATCTCCACAGTCCTGGATCTAAAAGGTAAGCTCAATCTTATCTAAATTATTCTAGCTTAATTAGAATTGGAGTACGCTGCTAGAACATTTATTATCATCGGTAGGACCTCCACTGATCTAAGAAGGCTTTGCGGAGATCTGATGGTCAGCCTTGGATTTCTGCCATAGATTTCCGGGCAAATCGTTATTAGATTTTTCATACTCGTGCCTTAAAGCCTTTCATAACGATTAGTTTTTGCAGTAAATATTAAATATATAATAAATATATTTGTAATTAATATATAAATATTTGCATCAGTCACTTGTCCTTCAAAAAGCAAATTAAACTCAAAGCAAAATTATAGGTACATCATAGGGCAAAATAAAAAAGAAGAAAAATAGTTATCACTTTTTCCTGCTGGCTCAATAAGAAAATCTTGTCTAGGGTGCTGGCATTTTCAGTTATACTTTTATTAGACCTTTTTCCCTGATGGAGCTGTCTGTGGGAAAAAATGCCACATCCAGAGCAGTGACAAAAGGGGCAAGTATGTTAAAAGCTACTACAAAATGGAAAAAAAAAAAGCTGTTTGGACCCTTACACATTTGTTCGGCTATCTATGGGATCAGTTCTGGCTCAGTTTCCTCTGACATGAAGCAGAGACAGCCTGAGCGGAAATGAGCCGGAACTGATCCCATAGTTTCTATGAGATTGTGCACAAACCAACTGAAATGTGGGATGAAGCAGGATGTGCTTAACCCAAAAATGCAGTTGTGCATATATATACAGGGGAGCAGATCCTGCACTTGTGGCCCGTTGCTAATGGCGAATGGCAATCCCCAGCAAAAATGCATACGGTGGAGGATGCCCGCAGCGGACCACAAGTACCACAATAGACATCCTACACAAGATGGCAATTGTGTGGATGTTATAAATAATATAACAACCATATAGCAATAACAAAAGACAAAACAGGTGCACACTGCGGTCTTACTAAGCCCTCAAACTGATGTTTAAAATTGAGAGATTAGTCAACATGTCCTGCAGTGGAGGACATGTCTTAAGCCGGCACCACGCCAAGGTTTCTCAAGTAGCTCGGGACCTAACACTACCTACCTGTGCCATATGGGCATAGCAGAGGCCAGTGGGCAAAATGCAGGAATGATGGCCGATCGCAGCAGACTCCTCAGTCACCTCCAGCATGTAACCATGCCTGCAATGGGAGAAGGCTGAGAGCCCCACTCAAGACTGGCTGATATGGCTCACGCCTCACAGGCGCACCTAAATGTAGCCTGCGGATGGAAAACGGGCTACATTTACATGGAGTTTATACACCGCCAAACAATTATATATACACAAACCAACTGAAAGGTGGCATGAAGCAGGATGTGCTCAACTCAAAAATGCAGTTGTGCATATATAACAGCGGAGCAGATCCCTGCACTGTGGCCTCGTTGCTAATAGCGATCCCCAGCAAAAATGTATACGATGGAGGATGCTCACAGCGGACCACAAGTACCAATAGACATCCTACACAAGATGGCAATTGTGTGGATGTGTAATAAGTAATATAACAATATAGCAATAACAAAAGACAAAACAGGTGCACACTGCGGTCTTACTAAGCCCTCAAACTGATGTTTAAAATTGAGAGGTTAGTCAACATGTCCTACAGTGGAGGACATGTCTTAAGCCCGAGCACCACGCCAGGTTTCTCAAGTAGCTCGGGACCTAACACTCAACTACCTGTGCCATATGGGCAATACCAGGGGCCAGTGTCTTTTGTTATTGCTATATTGTTATATTACTTATTACATCCACACAATTGCCATCTTGTGTAGGATGTCTATTGTGGTACTTGTGGTCCGCTGTGGGCATCCTCCACCGTATGCATTCTTGCTGGGGATCGCCATTAGCAACGAGCCATAAGTGCAGGATCTGCTCCTCTGTATATATATGCACAACTGCATTTTTGGGTTGAGCACATCCTGCTTCATGCCACCTTTCAGTTGGTTTGTGTATATATAATTGTTTGGAGGTGTATAAACTCCCATGTAAATGTAGCCTGTTTTCCATCCACAGTCTATATTTAGGTGCACCTGTGAGGCCTGGGCCATATCAGCCAGTCTTGGGTGGGACTCACAGCCTTCTCCCATTGCAGGCATGGTTACTTGCCAGAGGTAACTGAGGAGTCTGCTGCGAGTCGGCCTAATACATTCCTGTAATTTTGCCCACTGGCCCCTGGTATTGCCCATATGGCACAGGTAGGTGAGTGTTAGGTCCTGAGCTACTTGAGAAACCTTGGCGTGGTGCTCGGGCTTAAGACATGTCCTCCACTGCAGGACATGTTGACTAATCTCTCAATTTTAAACATCAGTTTGAGGGCTTAGTAAGACCGCAGTGTGCACCTGTTTTGTCTTTTGTTATTGCTCTATGAGATTGTGCACATACATCTGTCGTGATGCTGGATGGCAAATAGCACCAGACAGACAAACACTGCATGCAGCGCTTTTCTGTCTAGTGTTATCATAGTACAGATGGCAAAATGTGCACTGAAGTGCTGTACACATACATCAGTTGTGTCCGGTTCAAGACCTAAAATATCTGGGTCAGGCACAACTGATATATGTGGAGCTGGTCTTTGTAGGATATTTTCTAATTCCCTATCAAAATGAAATGCAACAGCACTCTGCAAACATAAAATCTAAACTTTTGCTATATTCACAACATAAAATGAATAAGAGGTCCTTAGCAAATATATTTTGACCAAAATCATTTGTGCCCAAGCCCATCCACCACGTAAGGGTAACCTCTTTTGGATTGGAACCTTCTCTATATGCTACCTCTACTTGTGCCAACTCTAAAATGACTTCATGGAGAGCAGGCTACAAGTATAAA
>JAKVIS010002131.1:0-25453 GCA_033119425.1 Bufotes viridis
CTAGCCAGTTTGACGCACATCCCTTGCCTGGCGCATGTGCTGAATTTGGTGGTGCAAAAGTTCATTCACAACTACCCAGGCATGTCAGAGCTGCTGCATAAAGTGCGGGCCATCTGTGCGCGCTTCCGGCGTTCACATCCTGCCGCTGCTTGCCTGTCAGCGCTACAGCGGAACTTTGGCCTTCCCGCTCACCGCCTAATATGCGACGTGCCCACCTGGTGGAACTCCACCTTGCACATGCTGGAGAGACTGTGCGAGCAGCAGCAGGCCATAGTGGAGTTTCAGCTGCAGCACGCACGCGTCAGTCGCACTGCGGAACAGCACCACTTCACCACCAATGATTGGGCCTCCATACGAGACCTGTGTGCCCTGTGACGCTGTTTAGAGTACGCCACCAACATGGCCAGTGGCGATGCCACTGTTATCAGCGTGACAATACCGATTCTATGTCTCCTAGAGAAAACGCTCAGGGCGATGATGGAAGTTGAGGTGGGCCAGGGCCAGGAGGAGGAGGAGGAGGATGACGGGTCGTTTTTAGCACTTTCAGGCCAGTCTGTTAGAAGTGGCTCAGAGGGAGGTTTTTTGCAACAGCAGAGGGCAGGTACAAATGTGGCCAGCCAGGGACCACTACTGGAGGACGAGGAGGATGAGGAGGAGGTGGAGGAGGATGAGGATGAAGCAGGTTCACAGCGGGGTGGCACCCAGCACAGCGCATGCACATCCCTGGTGCGTGGCTGGGGGGATACAGAGGATGATGACGATACGCCTCCCACAGAGGACAGCTTGTCCTTACCTCTGGGGAGCCTTGCACACATGAGTGATTACATGCTGCAGTGCCTGCACAAAGACAGCAGAGTTGCACACATTTTAACGTGTGCTGACTACTGGGTGGCCACCCTGCTGGATCCACGGTACAAAGACAATGTGCCCACTTTACTTCCTGCACTGGAGCGTGATAGGAAGATGCGCGAGTACAAGCGCACACTGGTAGACGCGCTCCTTAGAGCATTCCCAACTGTCACAGGGGAACAGGTGGAAGGCCAAGGCCAAGGCAGAGGAGGAGCTAGAGGTCGCCCACGCAGCAGTGTCACGGCCAGCTCCTCTGAGGGCAGGGTTAGCATGGCAGAAATGTGGAAAAGTTTTGTCTCCACGCCACAGCTAACTGCCCCACCACCTGATTCGGAACGTGTTAGCAGGAGGCAACATTTCACTAACATGGTTGAACAGTACGTCTGCACACAACTCCACGTACTGACGGATGGTTCGGCCCCATTCAACTTCTGGGTTTCCAAATTGTCCACGTGGCCAGAATTAGCATGTTATGCCTTGGAGGTGCTGGCCTGCCCGGCGGCCAGCGTTTTATCTGAAGGTGTATTCAGCACGGCAGGGGGCGTCATTACTGACAAACACAGCCGCCTGTCCGCAGCCAACGTGGACAAGCTGACGTTTATAAAAATGAACCAGGCATGGATCCCACAAGACCTGACCCTCCCTTGTGCAGAGTAGTCCTTAATAACTGCCTTAAACCATGTTGTCTTGTACTCCTGGCCACTTCTTCATTGAAAAATCAATTTTTTAAATTAAGTAGAATCTTGGGGTGCAACCCAGAGTTGAATGAACCTTCCCTCTGTCTGGGTGCCGGGGCCAAAGTACATGAAAGTGTCCTTCTCCTGTGCTGGGTGATATGAATGTTATACTTGTGCTGTCTGACATGTCTCCTTTGTGTGGGTGCAGGGGCCAAAGTCACTGAAAGCGGCCTTCTCCTGTGCTGGCTGATATAAATGCCTGAATCTCTGCTGTGGGACCTCTCTCCTCTTTCTGGGTGCAGGGGTCAAAGAAACAAAAGGTGGCCTACTCCTGTGGTGGTTGACATGATGCCTGATTCTCTGCTGTGGGACCTCTCTCCTCTGTGTGGCTGCAGGGGTCAAAGTCTCTAAAAGTGCCTTTCTCCTGTGGTGGTTGATGTAAAACTGATGCTTGTGCTATCTGACCTGTATCCTCTGTGTCGGTGCTAAGGCCTAAGTCACTAAAAGTGGCCTTCTCCTGAGCTGGCTGATATAAATGCCTGAATCTCTGCTGTAGGACCTCTCTCCTCTTTCTGGGTGCAGGGGTCAAAGTCTCAAAAGTGCCCTTCTCCTGTGGTGGTTGATGTAAAACTGATGCTTGTGCTGTCTGACATGTCTCCTTTGTGTGGGTGCAGGGGCCAAAGTCACTGAAAGCGGCCTTCTCCTGTGCTGGCTGATATAAATGCCTGAATCTCTGCTGTGGGACCTCTCTCCTCTTTCTGGGTGCAGGTAGTCAAAGAAACAAAAGGTGGCCTACTCCTGTGGTGGTTGACATGATGCCTGATTCTCTGCTGTGGGACCTCTCTCCTCCGTGTGGCTGCAGGGGTCAAAGTCTCTAAAAGTGCCCTTCTCCTGTGGTGGTTGATGTAAAACTGATGCTTGTGCTATCTGACCTGTCTCCTCTGTGTCGGTGCTAAGGCCTAAGTCACTGAAAGCGGCCTTCTCCTGTGCTGGCTGATATAAATGCCTGAATCTCTGCTGTAGGACCTGTCTCCTCCGTGTGGCTGCAGGGGTCAAAGTCTCTAAAAGTGCCCTTCTCCTGTGGTAGTTGATGTAAAACTGATGCTTGTGCTATCTGACCTGTCTCCTCTGTGTCGGTGCTAAGACCTAAGTAACTAAATGGTGGCCTTCTCCTGAGGTGGTTGATATGATGCCTGATTATGTGCTGTGGGACCTCTCTCCTCTTTCTGGGTGCAGGGGTCAAATTAACTAAAGGTGGCCTACTCCTGTAGTGGGTGATCTGTAAAACTGATGCTTGCGCTATCTGACCTGTCTCCTCTGTATCGTTGCTAAGGCCTAACTCACTGAAAGTGGCCTTGTCATGTGCTGGGTGATATAAATGTGATACAAGTGCCATCTGACATGGTTGAAATTATCAAATTAACTAAAGGTGGCCTACTCCTGTAGTGGGTGATCAGTGAAACTGATGCTTGTGCTATCTGACCTGTCTCCTCTGTCTCGTTGCTAAGGCCTAACTCACTGAAAGTGGCCTTGTCATGTGCTGGGTGATATAAATGTTATACTTGTGCCATCTGACATGGTTGCCGGGGTCCCATTAAATGGTGGCCTACTCCTGTGGTGGGTGATCTAAATGCCTGATTCTCTGCTGTGAAACCTCTCTCCTCCGTCTGGGTGCAGGGGTCAAAGTCTCTCAAAGTCGCCTTCTCTTGTGCTGGGTGATGTAAAACTGATGCTTGTACCATCTGACATGGTTGCCGGGGTCCCATTAAATGGTGGCCTACTCCTGTGGTGGGTGATCTAAATGCCTGATTCTCTGCTGTGAAACCTCTCTCCTCCGTCTGGGTGCAGGGGTCAAAGTCTCTCAAAGTGGCCCTCTCTTGTGCTGGGTGATGTAAAACTGATGCTTGTACCATCTGACATGGTTGCCGGGGTCCCATTAAATGGTGGCCTACTCCTGTGGTGGGTGATCTAAATGCCTGATTCTCTGCTGTGAAACCTCTCTCCTCCGTCTGGGTGCAGGGGTCAAAGTCTCTCAAAGTCGCCTTCTCCTTTGCTGGGTGATGTAAAACTGATGCTTGTACCATCTGACATGGTTGCCGGGGTCCCATTAAATGGTGGCCTACTCCTGTGGTGGGTGATCTAAATGCCTGATTCTCTGCTGTGAAACCTCTCTCCTCCTTCTGGGTGCAGGGGTCAAAGACTCTCAAAGTCGCCTTCTCCTGTGCTGGGTGATGTAAAACTGATGCTTGTACCATCTGACATGGTTGCCGGGGTCCCATTAAATGGTGGCCTACTCCTGTGGTGGGTGATCTAAATGCCTGATTCTCTGCTGTGAAACCTCTCTCCTCTGTCTGGGTGTAGGGGTCAAAGTCTCTCAAAGTGGCCTTCTCCTGTGCTGGGTGATGTAAAACTGATGCTTGTACCATCTGACATGGTTGCCGGGGTCCCATTAAATGGTGGCCTACTCCTGTGGTGGGTGATCTAAATGCCTGATTCTCTGCTGTGAAACCTCTCTCCTCCGTCTGGGTGAAGGGGTCAAAGTCTCTAAAAGTGGCCTTCTCTTGTGCTGGGTGATGTGAAACTGATGCTTGTGCCATCTGACATGGTTGCCGGGGTCCCATTAAATGGTGGCCTACTCCTGTGGTGGGTGATCTAAATGCCTGATTCTCTGCTGTGAAACCTCTCTCCTCCATCTGGGTGCAGGAGTCAAAGTCTCTCAAAGTCGCCTTCTCCTGTGCTGTGTGATATAAATGTTATACTTGTGCCATCTGACATGGTTGCCGGGGTCCCATTAAATGGTGGCCTACTCCTGTGGTGGGTGATCTAAATGCCTGATTCTCTGCTGTGAAACCTCTCTCCTCCGTCTGGGTGCAGGGGTCAAAGTCTCTAAAAGTGGCCTTCTCTTGTGCTGGGTGATGTGAAACTGATGCTTGTGCCATCTGACATGGTTTCCGGGGTCCCATTAAATGGTGGCCTACTCCTGTGTTGGATGATCTAAATGCCTGATTCTCTGCTGTGAAACCTCTCTCCTCCGTCTGGGTGCAAGGGTCAAAGTCTCTCAAAGTGGCCTTCTCTTGTGCTGGGTGATGTGAAACTGATGCTTGTACCAGCTGACATGGGTTCAGGGGTCAAATTAAATAAATGGTGGCCTTCTCCTGTGCTGGATGGTATAAATGTAATGCTTGTGCTATCTGACATGGCTCCTCTGTCTGGGTGCTAAGGCCTAAGTCACTGAAAGTGGCCTTCTCCTTTGGTGGTTGATATGATGCCAGATTCTCTGCTATGGGACCTCTCTCCTTTGTCTTGATGCTGGGGTCGAAATAATAGTAAGCGACCTTCTCCATTGGCAGGTGATTTGAAGCCTGATTCTGTGCTATGTGACCTAACTCCATTTAATATTGGTTATTTTTTTTTTTTTTTATGTTAAGTCATCATTTCCCTATCTACATTTGTTTGCAGGGGATTTACCTACATTTTGCTGCCTTTTGCAGCCCTCTAGCCATTTCCGGGAGTCTTTTACAGCCTTTTTAGTGCCCAAAAGTTCGGGTCCCCATTGACTTCTATGGGGTTCGGGTTCGGGATGAAGTTCGGGTTGAGTTCGTATCACGAACCCGGACATTTTCCGGTTCGGCCGAACCTCTCGAACCCGAACATCCAGGTGTTCGCTCATCTCTATTCCTGATGGTATGGAAAAATGAACTCTTAGAGTAACCCTCTTTACTCACTTTCTCAACACAGGAATATAAAGCGGCCACCGACAAAGCTAAGCCTTTTCTGTTTCTTTCTTTTTGGCCGCTGAAATACAGGTGCAGTTCAGCTTAGCTTCTGCAACTCACCACCTCTCATGAGATACCATACCTTTTTGCATTTTTGGAGTTGGCAGAATGAGAATGAACCAGCCTGTCCAATCAAAGTTCTGTGCCAGCACTAAATGAACTTAGCACCTCTGTAACTGAGCTACATGCTGCAGGAATCCAAAAGCAGATTCCAACCCAGTATTTTAATGCAGCTATAGTGAAAAGTGCTCATAAACTAGGTTTTCTCATTGCTGACTCCTGTGGTTGCAATTGAATCCCTTGCCAACTTTTCTTATAAATGACAGCTGTGATTAACTGCAAATCAAAATGGCAGCCTCCAGAAAATCAATATGGCAGCCTCCATAAAAAATTTCAATAGACGGAACACTGAGCGTGTCACAATGGAACCCTTCAGCATACATGGATGATGACATCACAATGGACCCTTGCTGTTTTCCTCCTTGGCAGCAGCCATGATGCTTCATTCTTCAGTCAGGTGTGGATCCATGCACCTCAACAGGTAAGGGCACCAATCAACAGGTAAGGGCACATTTTTGTGTGTGTCAAACGATGGTGTCAGATTATGGAAGATTTGTTTTAGAGAACAAGTGGTGCTTCTGTGCAGATTGGAATACTGTCTAGCGTCTATTAGCAAGCCCAGAACACAAAAGCCTTCTTAACTGTTCCTGATGTTATGGAAAAATGAACTTTTAGAGTAACCCTCGTTACTCGCTTTCTCAACACAGGAATATACAGCGGCCACCGACAAAGCTAAGCCTTTTCTGTTTCTTGCTTTTTGGCCGCTGAAATGCAGGTGCAGTTCAGCTTAGCTTCTGCAACTCACCACCTCTCATGAGATACCATACCTTTTATGAATTTTTGGAGTTGGCAGAATGAGAATGAACATGCTTGTCCAATCAAAGTTCTGTGCTAGCACTGAATGAACTTAGCACCTCTGATACTGCTCTACCTTCTCCAGGAATCCACAAGCAGGTTCCAACCCAGTATTTTATTGCAGCTATGATGAAAAGTGCTCATAAACTAGGTTTTATCCTTGCTGACTTCTGTTGTTGCAATCAAATTCCTTGCCAACATGTCTTATTCATTGAAATGACAACTATGTTTTACTGCAAATCAAAATGGCTGCCTCCAGAAAATCAATATGGCAGCCTCCATAAAAATTTCAATAGACGGAACACTGAGCGTGTCACAATGGAACCCTTCAGCATACATGGATGATGACATCACAATGGACCCTTGCTGTTTTCCTCCCTGGCAGCAGCCATGATGCTTCATTCTTCAGTCAGGTGTGGATCCATGCACCTCAACAGGTAAGGGCACTAATCAACAGGTAAGGGCACATTTTTGTGTGTGTCAAACGAAGGTGTCAACTTATGAAAGATTTGTTTGATGTAACAAGTGGCGCTTCTGTGCAGATTGGAATACTGTCCAGCGTCTATTAGCAAGCCCAGAACACAAAAGCCTTCTTAACTGTTCCTGATGTTATGGAAAAATGAACTTTTAGAGTAACCCTCGTTACTCGCTTTCTCAACACAGGAATATACAGCGGCCACCGACAAAGCTAAGCCTTTTCTGTTTTTGCTTTTTGGCCGCTGAAATGTAGGTGCAGTTCAGCTTAGCTTCTGCAACTCTCCACCTCTCATGAGATGCCATACCTTTTATTAATTTTTGGAGTTGGCAGAATGAGAATGCACATGCTTGTCCAATCAAAGTTCTGTGCTAGCACTGAATGAACTTAGCACCTCTGATACTGCTCTACCTGCTCCAGGAATCCACAAGCAGGTTCCAACCCAGTATTTTATTGCAGCTATGATGAAAAGTGCTCATAAACTAGGGTTTTGTCCTTGCTGACTTCTGTTGTTGCAATCAAATTCCTTGCCAACATGTCTTATTCATTGAAATGACAGACTGTGTTTTACTGCAAATCAAAATGGCTGCCTCCAGAAAATCAATATGGCAGCCTCCATAAAAATTTCAATAGACGGAACACTGAGCGTGTCACAATGGAACCCTTCAGCATACATGGATGATGACATCACAATGGACCCTTGCTGTTTTCCTCCCTGGCAGCAGCCATGATGCTTCATTCTTCAGTCAGGTGTGGATCCATGCACCTCAACAGGTAAGGGCACCAATCAACAGGTAAGGGCACATTTTTGTGTGTGTCAAACGAAGGTGTCAGATTATGGAAGATTTGTTTGAGGGAACAAGTGGCGCTTCTGTGCAGATTGGAATACTGTCCAGCGTCTATTAGCAAGCCCAGAACACAAAAGCCTTCTTAACTGTTCCTGATGGTATGGAAAAATGAACTTTTAGAGTAACCCTCGTTACTCGCTTTCTCAACACAGGAATATACAGCGGCCACCGACAAAGCTAAGCCTTTTCTGTTTCTTGCTTTTTGGCCGCTGAAATGCAGGTGCAGTTCAGCTTAGCTTCTGCAACTCACCACCTCTCATGAGATACCATACCTTTTATGCATTTTTGGAGTTGGCAGAATGAGAATGCACATGCTTGTCCAATCAAAGTTCTGTGCTAGCACTGAATGAACTTAGCACCTCTGATACTGCTCTACCTGCTCCAGGAATCCACAAGCAGGTTCCAACCCAGTATTTTATTGCAGCTATGATGAAAAGTGCTCATAAACTAGGTTTTGTCCTTGCTGACTTCTGTTGTTGCAATCAAATTCCTTGCCAACATGTCTTATTCATTGAAATGACAACTATGTTTTACTGCAAATCAAAATGGCTGCCTCCAGAAAATCAATATGGCAGCCTCCATAAAAATTTCAATAGACGGAACACTGAGCGTGTCACAATGGAACCCTTCAGCATACATGGATGATGACATCACAATGGACCCTTGCTGTTTTCCTCCCTGGCAGCAGCCATGATGCTTCATTCTTCAGTCAGGTGTGGATCCATGCACCTCAACAGGTAAGGGCACTAATCAACAGGTAAGGGCACGTTTTTGTGTGTGTCAAACGATGGTGTCAGACTTATGGAAGATTTGTTTGAGGTAACAAGTGGCGCTTCTGTGCAGATTGGAATACTGTCCAGCGTCTATTAGCAAGCCCAGAACACAAAAGCCTTCTTAACTGTTCCTGATGGTATGGAAAAATGAACTTTTAGAGTAACCCTCGTTACTCGCTTTCTCAACACAGGAATATACAGCGGCCACCGACAAAGCTAAGCCTTTTCTGTTTCTTGCTTTTTGGCCGCTGAAATGCAGGTGCAGTTCAGCTTAGCTTCTGCAACTCACCACCTCTCATGAGATACCATACCTTTTATGCATTTTTGGAGTTGGCAGAATGAGAATGCACATGCTTGTCCAATCAAAGTTCTGTGCTAGCACTGAATGAACTTAGCACCTCTGATACTGCTCTACCTGCTCCAGGAATCCACAAGCAGGTCCCAACCCAGTATTTTATTGCAGCTATGATGAAAAGTGCTCGATAAACTAGGCTTTGTCCTTGCTGACTTCTGTTGTTGCAATCAAATCCCTTGCCAACATTTCTTATTCATTGAAATGACAGACTGTGTTTAACTGCAAATCAAAATGGCAGCCTCCAGAAAATCAATATGGCAGCCTCCATAAAAATTTCAATAGACGGAACACTGAGCGTGTCACAATGGAACCCTTCAGCATACATGGATGATGACATCACAATGGACCCTTGCTGTTTTCCTCCCTGACAGCAGCCATGATGCTTCATTCTTCAGTCAGGTGTGGATCCATGCACCTCAACAGGTAAGGGCACTAATCAACAGGTAAGGGCACATTTTTGTGTGTGTCAAACGAAGGTGTCAACTTATGAAAGATTTGTTTGAGGGAACAAGTGGCGCTTCTGTGCAGATTGGAATACTGTCCAGCGTCTATTAGCAAGCCCAGAACACAAAAGCCTTCATAACTGTTCCTGATGGTATGGAAAAATGAACTTTTAGAGTAACCCTCGTTACTCGCTTCTCAACACAGGAATATACAGCGGCCACCGACAAAGCTAAGCCTTTTTTGTTTCTTGCTTTTTGGCCGCTGAAATGCAGGTGCAGTTCAGCTTAGCTTCTGCAACTCACCACCTCTAATGAGATACCATACCTTTTATGCATTTTTGGAGTTGGCAGAATGAGAATGAACATGCTTGTCCAATCAAAGTTCTGTGCTAGCACTGAATGAACTTAGCACCTCTGATACTGCTCTACCTTCTCCAGGAATCCACAAGCAGGTTCCAACCCAGTATTTTATTGCAGCTATGATGAAAAGTGCTCATAAACTAGGTTTTATCCTTGCTGACATCTGTTGTTGCAATCAAATTCCTTGCCAACATGTCTTATTCATTGAAATGACAACTATGTTTTACTGCAAATCAAAATGGCTGCCTCCAGAAAATCAATATGGCAGCCTCCATAAAAATTTCAATAGACGGAACACTGAGCGTGTCACAATGGAACCCTTCAGCATACATGGTTGATGACATCACAATGGACCCTTGCTGTTTTCCTCCCTGGCAGCAGCCATGATGCTTCATTCTTCAGTCAGGTGTGGATCCATGCACCTCAACAGGTAAGGGCACTAATCAACAGGTAAGGGCACATTTTTGTGTGTGTCAAACGAAGGTGTCAGACTTATGAAAGATTTGTTTGAGGGAACAAGTGGCGCTTCTGTGCAGATTGGAATACTGTCCAGCGTCTATTAGCAAGCCCAGAACACAAAAGCCTTCTTAACTGTTCCTGATGGTATGGAAAAATGAAATCTTAGAGTAACCCTAATTACTCGCTTTCTCACCACAGGAATATAAAGCTGCCACCGACAAAGCTAAGCCTATTCTGTTTCTTGCTTTTTGGCCGCTGAAATGCAGGAGCAGTTCAGCTTAGCTTCTGCAACTCACCACCTCTCATGAGATACCATACCTTTTATGCATTTTTGGAGTTGGCAGAATGAGATTGCACCAGCCTGTCCAATCAAAGTTCTGTGCTAGCACTAAATGAACTTAGCACCTCTGTAACTGAGCTACATGCTGCAGAAATCCAAAAGCAGATTCCAACCCAGTATTTTAATGCAGCTATAGTGAAAAGTGCTCATAAACTAGGTTTTCTCCTTGCTGACTTCTGTGGTTGCAATTGAATCCCTTGCCAACATTTCTTATTCATTGAAATGACAGCTGTGTTTAACTGCAAATCAAAATGGCAGCTTCCAGAAAATCAATATGGCAGCCTCCATAAAAATTTCAATAGACGGAACACTGAGCGTGTCACAATGGAACCCTTCAGCATACATGGATGATGACATCACAATGGACCCTTGCTGTTTTCCTCCCTGGCAGCAGCCATGATGCTTCATTCTTCAGTCAGGTGTGGATCCATGCACCTCAACAGGTAAGGGCACCAATCAACAGGTAAAGGCACGTTTTTGTGTGTGTCAAACGATGGTGTCAGATTATGGAAGATTTGTTGGAGGTAACAAGTGGCGCTTCTGTGCAGATTGGAATACTGTCCAGCGTCTATTAGCAAGCCCAGAACACAAAAGCCTTCTTAACTGTTCCTGATGGTATGAAAAAATGAACTTTCAGAGTAACCCTCGTTACTCGCTTTCTCAACACAGGAATATACAGCGGCCACTGACAAAGCTAAGCCTTTTCTGTTTCTTGCTTTTTGGCCGCTGAAATGCAGGTGCAGTTCAGCTTAGCTTCTGCAACTCACCACCTCTCATGAGATACCATACCTTTTATGCATTTTTGGAGTTGGCAGAATGAGAATGCACATGCTTGTCCAATCAAAGTTCTGTGCTAGCACTGAATGAACTTAGCACCTCTGATACTGCTCTACCTGCTCCAGGAATCCACAAGCAGGTTCCAACCCAGTATTTTATTGCAGCTATGATGAAAAGTGCTCATAAACTAGGTTTTGTCCTTGCTGACTTCTGTTGTTGCAATCAAATTCCTTGCCAACATGTCTTATTCATTGAAATGACAACTATGTTTTACTGCAAATCAAAATGGCTGCCTCCAGAAAATCAATATGGCAGCCTCCATAAAAATTTCAATAGACGGAACACTGAGCGTGTCACAATGGAACCCTTCAGCATACATGGATGATGACATCACAATGGACCCTTGCTGTTTTCCTCCCTGGCAGCAGCCATGATGCTTCATTCTTCAGTCAGGTGTGGATCCATGCACCTCAACAGGTAAGGGCACCAATCAACAGGTAAAGGCACGTTTTTGTGTGTGTCAAACGATGGTGTCAGATTATGGAAGATTTGTTTGAGGGAACAAGTGGCGCTTCTGTGCAGATTGGAATACTGTCCAGCGTCTATTAGCAAGCCCAGAACACAAAAGCCTTCTTAACTGTTCCTGATGGTATGGAAAAATGAAATCTTAGAGTAACCCTCGTTACTCGCTTTCTCACCACAGGAATATAAAGCTGCCACCGACAAAGCTAAGCCTTTTCTGTTTCTTGCTTTTTGGCCGCTGAAATGCAGGTGCAGTTCAGCTTAGCTTCTGCAACTCACCACCTCTCATGAGATACCATACCTTTTATGCATTTTTGGAGTTGGCAGAATGAGAATGCACCAGCCTGTCCAATCAAAGTTCTGTGCTAGCACTAAATGAACTTAGCACCTCTGTAACTGAGCTACATGCTGCAGAAATCCAAAAGCAGATTCCAACCCAGTATTTTAATGCAGCTATAGTGAAAAGTGCTCATAAACTAGGTTTTCTCCTTGCTGACTTCTGTGGTTGCAATTGAATCCCTTGCCAACATTTCTTATTCATTGAAATGACAGCTGTGTTTAACTGCAAATCAAAATGGCAGCCTCCAGAAAATCAATATGGCAGCCTCCATAAAAATTTCAATAGACGGAACACTGAGCGTGTCACAATGGAACCCTTCAGCATACATGGATGATGACATCACAATGGACCCTTGCTGTTTTCCTCCCTGGCAGCAGCCATGATGCTTCATTCTTCAGTCAGGTGTGGATCCATGCACCTCAACAGGTAAGGGCACCAATCAACAGGTAAAGGCACGTTTTTGTGTGTGTCAAACGATGGTGTCAGATTATGGAAGATTTGTTTGAGGGAACAAGTGGCGCTTCTGTGCAGATTGGAATACTGTCCAGCGTCTATTAGCAAGCCCAGAACACAAAAGCCTTCTTAACTGTTCCTGATGGTATGAAAAATGAACTTTCAGAGTAACCCTCGTTACTCGCTTCTCAACACAGGAATATACAGCGGCCACTGACAAAGCTAAGCCTTTTCTGTTTCTTGCTTTTTGGCCGCTGAAATGCAGGTGCAGTTCAGCTTAGCTTCTGCAACTCACCACCTCTCATGAGATACCATACCTTTTATGCATTTTTGGAGTTGGCAGAATGAGAATGCACATGCTTGTCCAATCAAAGTTCTGTGCTAGCACTGAATGAACTTAGCACCTCTGATACTGCTCTACCTGCTCCAGGAATCCACAAGCAGGTTCCAACCCAGTATTTTATTGCAGCTATGATGAAAAGTGCTCATAAACTAGGTTTTGTCCTTGCTGACTTCTGTTGTTGCAATCAAATTCCTTGCCAACATGTCTTATTCATTGAAATGACAACTATGTTTTACTGCAAATCAAAATGGCTGCCTCCAGAAAATCAATATGGCAGCCTCCATAAAAATTTCAATAGACGGAACACTGAGCGTGTCACAATGGAACCCTTCAGCATACATGGATGATGACATCACAATGGACCCTTGCTGTTTTCCTCCCTGGCAGCAGCCATGATGCTTCATTCTTCAGTCAGGTGTGGATCCATGCACCTCAACAGGTAAGGGCACCAATCAACAGGTAAAGGCACGTTTTTGTGTGTGTCAAACGATGGTGTCAGATTATGGAAGATTTGTTTGAGGGAACAAGTGGCGCTTCTGTGCAGATTGGAATACTGTCCAGCGTCTATTAGCAAGCCCAGAACACAAAAGCCTTCTTAACTGTTCCTGATGGTATGGAAAAATGAAATCTTAGAGTAACCCTCGTTACTCGCTTCTCACCACAGGAATATAAAGCTGCCACCGACAAAGCTAAGCCTTTTCTGTTTCTTGCTTTTTGGCCGCTGAAATGCAGGTGCAGTTCAGCTTAGCTTCTGCAACTCACCACCTCTCATGAGATACCATACCTTTTATGCATTTTTGGAGTTGGCAGAATGAGAATGCACCAGCCTGTCCAATCAAAGTTCTGTGCTAGCACTAAATGAACTTAGCACCTCTGTAACTGAGCTACATGCTGCAGAAATCCAAAAGCAGATTCCAACCCAGTATTTTAATGCAGCTATAGTGAAAAGTGCTCATAAACTAGGTTTTCTCCTTGCTGACTTCTGTGGTTGCAATTGAATCCCTTGCCAACATTTCTTATTCATTGAAATGACAGCTGTGTTTAACTGCAAATCAAAATGGCAGCCTCCAGAAAATCAATATGGCAGCCTCCATAAAAATTTCAATAGACGGAACACTGAGCGTGTCACAATGGAACCCTTCAGCATACATGGATGATGACATCACAATGGACCCTTGCTGTTTTCCTCCCTGGCAGCAGCCATGATGCTTCATTCTTCAGTCAGGTGTGGATCCATGCACCTCAACAGGTAAGGGCACCAATCAACAGGTAAAGGCACGTTTTTGTGTGTGTCAAACGATGGTGTCAGATTATGGAAGATTTGTTTGAGGGAACAAGTGGCGCTTCTGTGCAGATTGGAATACTGTCCAGCGTCTATTAGCAAGCCCAGAACACAAAAGCCTTCTTAACTGTTCCTGATGGTATGAAAAATGAACTTTCAGAGTAACCCTCGTTACTCGCTTTCTCAACACAGGAATATACAGCGGCCACTGACAAAGCTAAGCCTTTTCTGTTTCTTGCTTTTTGGCCGCTGAAATGCAGGTGCAGTTCAGCTTAGCTTCTGCAACTCACCACCTCTCATGAGATACCATACCTTTTATGCATTTTTGGAGTTGGCAGAATGAGAATGCACATGCTTGTCCAATCAAAGTTCTGTGCTAGCACTGAATGAACTTAGCACCTCTGATACTGCTCTACCTGCTCCAGGAATCCACAAGCAGGTTCCAACCCAGTATTTTATTGCAGCTATGATGAAAAGTGCTCATAAACTAGGTTTTGTCCTTGCTGACTTCTGTTGTTGCAATCAAATTCCTTGCCAACATGTCTTATTCATTGAAATGACAACTATGTTTTACTGCAAATCAAAATGGCTGCCTCCAGAAAATCAATATGGCAGCCTCCATAAAAATTTCAATAGACGGAACACTGAGCGTGTCACAATGGAACCCTTCAGCATACATGGATGATGACATCACAATGGACCCTTGCTGTTTTCCTCCCTGGCAGCAGCCATGATGCTTCATTCTTCAGTCAGGTGTGGATCCATGCACCTCAACAGGTAAGGGCACCAATCAACAGGTAAAGGCACGTTTTTGTGTGTGTCAAACGATGGTGTCAGATTATGGAAGATTTGTTTGAGGGAACAAGTGGCGCTTCTGTGCAGATTGGAATACTGTCCAGCGTCTATTAGCAAGCCCAGAACACAAAAGCCTTCTTAACTGTTCCTGATGGTATGGAAAAATGAAATCTTAGAGTAACCCTCGTTACTCGCTTCTCACCACAGGAATATAAAGCTGCCACCGACAAAGCTAAGCCTTTTCTGTTTCTTGCTTTTTGGCCGCTGAAATGCAGGTGCAGTTCAGCTTAGCTTCTGCAACTCACCACCTCTCATGAGATACCATACCTTTTATGCATTTTTGGAGTTGGCAGAATGAGAATGCACCAGCCTGTCCAATCAAAGTTCTGTGCTAGCACTAAATGAACTTAGCACCTCTGTAACTGAGCTACATGCTGCAGAAATCCAAAAGCAGATTCCAACCCAGTATTTTAATGCAGCTATAGTGAAAAGTGCTCATAAACTAGGTTTTCTCCTTGCTGACTTCTGTGGTTGCAATTGAATCCCTTGCCAACATTTCTTATTCATTGAAATGACAGCTGTGTTTAACTGCAAATCAAAATGGCAGCCTCCAGAAAATCAATATGGCAGCCTCCATAAAAATTTCAATAGACGGGAACACTGAGCGTGTCACAATGGAACCCTTCAGCATACATGGATGATGACATCACAATGGACCCTTGCTGTTTTCCTCCCTGGCAGCAGCCATGATGCTTCATTCTTCAGTCAGGTGTGGATCCATGCACCTCAACAGGTAAGGGCACCAATCAACAGGTAAAGGCACGTTTTTGTGTGTGTCAAACGATGGTGTCAGATTATGGAAGATTTGTTTGAGGGAACAAGTGGCGCTTCTGTGCAGATTGGAATACTGTCCAGCGTCTATTAGCAAGCCCAGAACACAAAAGCCTTCTTAACTGTTCCTGATGGTATAAAAAAATGAACTTTCAGAGTAACCCTCGTTACTCGATTTCTCACCACAGGAATATAAAGCTGCCACTGACAAAGCTAAGCCTTTTCTGTTTCTTGCTTTTTGGCCGCTGAAATGCAGGTGCAGTTCAGCTTAGCTTCTGCAACTCACCACCTCTCATGAGATACCATACCTTTTATGCATTTTTGGAGTTGGCAGAATGAGAATGCACATGCTTGTCCAATCAAAGTTCTGTGCTAGCACTGAATGAACTTAGCACCTCTGATATTGCACTACCTGCTCCAGGAATCCACAAGCAGGTTCCAACCCAATATTTTATTGCAGCTTTGATGAAAAGTGCTCATAAACTAGGTTTTGTCCTTGCTGACTTCTGTTGTTGCAATCAAATTCCTTGCCAACATGTCTTATTCATTGAAATGACAACTATGTTTTACTGCAAATCAAAATGGCTGCCTCCAGAAAATCAATATGGCAGCCTCCATAAAAATTTCAATAGACGGAACACTGAGCCTGTCACAATGGAACCCTTCAGCATACATGGATGATGACATCACAATGGACCCTTGCTGTTTTCCTCCCTGGCAGCAGCCATGATGCTTAATTCTTCAGTCCGGTGTGGATTCATGCAACTCAACAGGTAAGGGCACCAATCAACAGGTAAAGGCACGTTTTTGTGTGTGCCAAACGATGGTGTCAGATTATGGAAGATTTGTTTGAGGGAACAAGTGGCGCTTCTGTGCAGATTGGAATACTGTCCAGCGTCTATTAGCAAGCCCAGAACACAAAAGCCTTCTTAACTGTTCCTGATGGTATGAAAAAATGAAATCTTAGAGTAACCCTCTTTACTCGCTTTCTCACCACAGGAATATAAAGCTGCCATCGACAAAGCTAAGCCTTTTCTGTTTCTTGCTTTTTGGCCGCTGAAATGCAGGTGCAGTTCAGCTTAGCTTCTGCAACTCACCACCTCTCATGAGATACCATACCTTTTATGCATTTTTGGAGTTGGCAGAATGAGAATGCACCAGCCTGTCCAATCAAAGTTCTGTGCTAGCACTAAATGAACTTAGCACCTTTGTAACTGACCTAATGCTGCAGAAATCCAAAAGCAGATTCCATCCCAGTATTTTAATGCAGCTATAGTGAAAAGCGCTCATAAACTAGGTTTTCTCCCTGCTGACTTCTGTGGTTGCAATTGAATCCCTTGCCAACATTTCATATTCATTGAAATGACAGCTGTGTTTAACTGCAAATCAAAATGGCAGCCTCCAGAAAATCAATATGGCAGCCTCCATAAAAATTTCAATAGACGGAACACTGAGCGTGTCACAATGGAACCCTTCAGCATACATGGATGATGACATCACAATGGACCCTTGCTGTTTTCCCTCCCTGGCAGCAGCCATGATGCTTCATTCTTCAGTCAGGTGTGGATCCATGCACCTCAACAGGTAAGGGCACCAATCAACAGGTAAAGGCACGTTTTTGTGTGTGTCAAACGATGGTGTCAGATTATGGAAGATTTGTTTGAGGGAACAAGTGGCGCTTCTGTGCAGATTGGAATACTGTCCAGCGTCTATTAGCAAGCCCAGAACACAAAAGCCTTCTTAACTGTTCCTGATGGTATGAAAAATGAACTTTCAGAGTAACCCTCGTTACTCGCTTTCTCAACACAGGAATATACAGCGGCCACTGACAAAGCTAAGCCTTTTCTGTTTCTTGCTTTTTGGCCGCTGAAATGCAGGTGCAGTTCAGCTTAGCTTCTGCAACTCACCACCTCTCATGAGATACCATACCTTTTATGCATTTTTGGAGTTGGCAGAATGAGAATGCACATGCTTGTCCAATCAAAGTTCTGTGCTAGCACTGAATGAACTTAGCACCTCTGATACTGCTCTACCTGCTCCAGGAATCCACAAGCAGGTTCCAACCCAGTATTTTATTGCAGCTATGATGAAAAGTGCTCATAAACTAGGTTTTGTCCTTGCTGACTTCTGTTGTTGCAATCAAATTCCTTGCCAACATGTCTTATTCATTGAAATGACAACTATGTTTTACTGCAAATCAAAATGGCTGCCTCCAGAAAATCAATATGGCAGCCTCCATAAAAATTTCAATAGACGGAACACTGAGCGTGTCACAATGGAACCCTTCAGCATACATGGATGATGACATCACAATGGACCCTTGCTGTTTTCCTCCCTGGCAGCAGCCATGATGCTTCATTCTTCAGTCAGGTGTGGATCCATGCACCTCAACAGGTAAGGGCACCAATCAACAGGTAAAGGCACGTTTTTGTGTGTGTCAAACGATGGTGTCAGATTATGGAAGATTTGTTTGAGGGAACAAGTGGCGCTTCTGTGCAGATTGGAATACTGTCCAGCGTCTATTAGCAAGCCCAGAACACAAAAGCCTTCTTAACTGTTCCTGATGGTATGGAAAAATGAAATCTTAGAGTAACCCTCGTTACTCGCTTTCTCACCACAGGAATATAAAGCTGCCACCGACAAAGCTAAGCCTTTTCTGTTTCTTGCTTTTTGGCCGCTGAAATGCAGGTGCAGTTCAGCTTAGCTTCTGCAACTCACCACCTCTCATGAGATACCATACCTTTTATGCATTTTTGGAGTTGGCAGAATGAGAATGCACCAGCCTGTCCAATCAAAGTTCTGTGCTAGCACTAAATGAACTTAGCACCTCTGTAACTGAGCTACATGCTGCAGAAATCCAAAAGCAGATTCCAACCCAGTATTTTAATGCAGCTATAGTGAAAAGTGCTCATAAACTAGGTTTTCTCCTTGCTGACTTCTGTGGTTGCAATTGAATCCCTTGCCAACATTTCTTATTCATTGAAATGACAGCTGTGTTTAACTGCAAATCAAAATGGCAGCCTCCAGAAAATCAATATGGCAGCCTCCATAAAAATTTCAATAGACGGGAACACTGAGCGTGTCACAATGGAACCCTTCAGCATACATGGATGATGACATCACAATGGACCCTTGCTGTTTTCCTCCCTGGCAGCAGCCATGATGCTTCATTCTTCAGTCAGGTGTGGATCCATGCACCTCAACAGGTAAGGGCACCAATCAACAGGTAAAGGCACGTTTTTGTGTGTGTCAAACGATGGTGTCAGATTATGGAAGATTTGTTTGAGGGAACAAGTGGCGCTTCTGTGCAGATTGGAATACTGTCCAGCGTCTATTAGCAAGCCCAGAACACAAAAGCCTTCTTAACTGTTCCTGATGGTATGAAAAATGAACTTTTAGAGTAACCCTCGTTACTCGCTTTCTCAACACAGGAATATACAGCGGCCACTGACAAAGCTAAGCCTTTTCTGTTTCTTGCTTTTTGGCCGCTGAAATGCAGGTGCAGTTCAGCTTAGCTTCTGCAACTCACCACCTCTCATGAGATACCATACCTTTTATGCATTTTTGGAGTTGGCAGAATGAGAATGCACATGCTTGTCCAATCAAAGTTCTGTGCTAGCACTGAATGAACTTAGCACCTCTGATACTGCTCTACCTGCTCCAGGAATCCACAAGCAGGTTCCAACCCAGTATTTTATTGCAGCTATGATGAAAAGTGCTCATAAACTAGGTTTTGTCCTTGCTGACTTCTGTTGTTGCAATCAAATTCCTTGCCAACATGTCTTATTCATTGAAATGACAACTATGTTTTACTGCAAATCAAAATGGCTGCCTCCAGAAAATCAATATGGCAGCCTCCATAAAAATTTCAATAGACGGAACACTGAGCGTGTCACAATGGAACCCTTCAGCATACATGGATGATGACATCACAATGGACCCTTGCTGTTTTCCTCCCTGGCAGCAGCCATGATGCTTCATTCTTCAGTCAGGTGTGGATCCATGCACCTCAACAGGTAAGGGCACCAATCAACAGGTAAAGGCACGTTTTTGTGTGTGTCAAACGATGGTGTCAGATTATGGAAGATTTGTTTGAGGGAACAAGTGGCGCTTCTGTGCAGATTGGAATACTGTCCAGCGTCTATTAGCAAGCCCAGAACACAAAAGCCTTCTTAACTGTTCCTGATGGTATGGAAAAATGAAATCTTAGAGTAACCCTCGTTACTCGCTTTCACCACAGGAATATAAAGCTGCCACCGACAAAGCTAAGCCTTTTCTGTTTCTTGCTTTTTGGCCGCTGAAATGCAGGTGCAGTTCAGCTTAGCTTCTGCAACTCACCACCTCTCATGAGATACCATACCTTTTATGCATTTTTGGAGTTGGCAGAATGAGAATGCACCAGCCTGTCCAATCAAAGTTCTGTGCTAGCACTAAATGAACTTAGCACCTCTGTAACTGAGCTACATGCTGCAGAAATCCAAAAGCAGATTCCAACCCAGTATTTTAATGCAGCTATAGTGAAAAGTGCTCATAAACTAGGTTTTCTCCTTGCTGACTTCTGTGGTTGCAATTGAATCCCTTGCCAACATTTCTTATTCATTGAAATGACAGCTGTGTTTAACTGCAAATCAAAATGGCAGCCTCCAGAAAATCAATATGGCAGCCTCCATAAAAATTTCAATAGACGGAACACTGAGCGTGTCACAATGGAACCCTTCAGCATACATGGATGATGACATCACAATGGACCCTTGCTGTTTTCCTCCCTGGCAGCAGCCATGATGCTTCATTCTTCAGTCAGGTGTGGATCCATGCACCTCAACAGGTAAGGGCACCAATCAACAGGTAAAGGCACGTTTTTGTGTGTGTCAAACGATGGTGTCAGATTATGGAAGATTTGTTTGAGGGAACAAGTGGCGCTTCTGTGCAGATTGGAATACTGTCCAGCGTCTATTAGCAAGCCCAGAACACAAAAGCCTTCTTAACTGTTCCTGATGGTATGGAAAAATGAAATCTTAGAGTAACCCTCGTTACTCGCTTTCTCACCACAGGAATATAAAGCTGCCACCGACAAAGCTAAGCCTTTTCTGTTTCTTGCTTTTTGGCCGCTGAAATGCAGGTGCAGTTCAGCTTAGCTTCTGCAACTCACCACCTCTCATGAGATACCATACCTTTTATGCATTTTTGGAGTTGGCAGAATGAGAATGCACCAGCCTGTCCAATCAAAGTTCTGTGCTAGCACTAAATGAACTTAGCACCTCTGTAACTGAGCTACATGCTGCAGAAATCCAAAAGCAGATTCCAACCCAGTATTTTAATGCAGCTATAGTGAAAAGTGCTCATAAACTAGGTTTTCTCCTTGCTGACTTCTGTGGTTGCAATTGAATCCCTTGCCAACATTTCTTATTCATTGAAATGACAGCTGTGTTTAACTGCAAATCAAAATGGCAGCCTCCAGAAAATCAATATGGCAGCCTCCATAAAAATTTCAATAGACGGAACACTGAGCGTGTCACAATGGAACCCTTCAGCATACATGGATGATGACATCACAATGGACCCTTGCTGTTTTCCTCCCTGGCAGCAGCCATGATGCTTCATTCTTCAGTCAGGTGTGGATCCATGCACCTCAACAGGTAAGGGCACCAATCAACAGGTAAAGGCACGTTTTTGTGTGTGTCAAACGATGGTGTCAGATTATGGAAGATTTGTTTGAGGGAACAAGTGGCGCTTCTGTGCAGATTGGAATACTGTCCAGCGTCTATTAGCAAGCCCAGAACACAAAAGCCTTCTTAACTGTTCCTGATGGTATGAAAAAATGAACTTTCAGAGTAACCCTCGTTACTCGCTTTCTCAACACAGGAATATACAGCGGCCACTGACAAAGCTAAGCCTTTTCTGTTTCTTGCTTTTTGGCCGCTGAAATGCAGGTGCAGTTCAGCTTAGCTTCTGCAACTCACCACCTCTCATGAGATACCATACCTTTTATGCATTTTTGGAGTTGGCAGAATGAGAATGCACATGCTTGTCCAATCAAAGTTCTGTGCTAGCACTGAATGAACTTAGCACCTCTGATACTGCATCTACCTGCTCCAGGAATCCACAAGCAGGTTCCAACCCAGTATTTTATTGCAGCTATGATGAAAAGTGCTCATAAACTAGGTTTTGTCCTTGCTGACTTCTGTTGTTGCAATCAAATTCCTTGCCAACATGTCTTATTCATTGAAATGACAACTATGTTTTACTGCAAATCAAAATGGCTGCCTCCAGAAAATCAATATGGCAGCCTCCATAAAAATTTCAATAGACGGAACACTGAGCGTGTCACAATGGAACCCTTCAGCATACATGGATGATGACATCACAATGGACCCTTGCTGTTTTCCTCCCTGGCAGCAGCCATGATGCTTCATTCTTCAGTCAGGTGTGGATCCATGCACCTCAACAGGTAAGGGCACCAATCAACAGGTAAAGGCACGTTTTTGTGTGTGTCAAACGATGGTGTCAGATTATGGAAGATTTGTTTGAGGGAACAAGTGGCGCTTCTGTGCAGATTGGAATACTGTCCAGCGTCTATTAGCAAGCCCAGAACACAAAAGCCTTCTTAACTGTTCCTGATGGTATGGAAAAATGAAATCTTAGAGTAACCCTCGTTACTCGCTTTCTCACCACAGGAATATAAAGCTGCCACCGACAAAGCTAAGCCTTTTCTGTTTCTTGCTTTTTGGCCGCTGAAATGCAGGTGCAGTTCAGCTTAGCTTCTGCAACTCACCACCTCTCATGAGATACCATACCTTTTATGCATTTTTGGAGTTGGCAGAATGAGAATGCACATGCTTGTCCAATCAAAGTTCTGTGCTAGCACTGAATGAACTTAGCACCTCTGATACTGCTCTACCTGCTCCAGGAATCCACAAGCAGGTTCCAACCCAGTATTTTATTGCAGCTATGATGAAAAGTGCTCATAAACTAGGTTTTGTCCTTGCTGACTTCTGTTGTTGCAATCAAATTCCTTGCCAACATGTCTTATTCATTGAAATGACAACTATGTTTTACTGCAAATCAAAATGGCTGCCTCCAGAAAATCAATATGGCAGCCTCCATAAAAATTTCAATAGACGGAACACTGAGCGTGTCACAATGGAACCCTTCAGCATACATGGATGATGACATCACAATGGACCCTTGCTGTTTTCCTCCCTGGCAGCAGCCATGATGCTTCATTCTTCAGTCAGGTGTGGATCCATGCACCTCAACAGGTAAGGGCACCAATCAACAGGTAAAGGCACGTTTTTGTGTGTGTCAAACGATGGTGTCAGATTATGGAAGATTTGTTTGAGGGAACAAGTGGCGCTTCTGTGCAGATTGGAATACTGTCCAGCGTCTATTAGCAAGCCCAGAACACAAAAGCCTTCTTAAATGTTCCTGATGGTATGAAAAAATGAACTTTCAGAGTAACCCTCGTTACTCGCTTTCTCAACACAGGAATATACAGCGGCCACTGACAAAGCTAAGCCTTTTCTGTTTCTTGCTTTTTGGCCGCTGAAATGCAGGTGCAGTTCAGCTTAGCTTCTGCAACTCACCACCTCTCATGAGATACCATACCTTTTATGCATTTTTGGAGTTGGCAGAATGAGAATGCACCAGCCTGTCCAATCAAAGTTCTGTGCTAGCACTAAATGAACTTAGCACCTCTGTAACTGAGCTACATGCTGCAGAAATCCAAAAGCAGATTCCAACCCAGTATTTTAATGCAGCTATAGTGAAAAGTGCTCATAAACTAGGTTTTCTCCTTGCTGACTTCTGTGGTTGCAATTGAATCCCTTGCCAACATTTCTTATTCATTGAAATGACAGCTGTGTTTAACTGCAAATCAAAATGGCAGCCTCCAGAAAATCAATATGGCAGCCTCCATAAAAATTTCAATAGACGGAACACTGAGCGTGTCACAATGGAACCCTTCAGCATACATGGATGATGACATCACAATGGACCCTTGCTGTTTTCCTCCCTGGCAGCAGCCATGATGCTTCATTCTTCAGTCAGGTGTGGATCCATGCACCTCAACAGGTAAGGGCACCAATCAACAGGTAAAGGCACGTTTTTGTGTGTGTCAAACGATGGTGTCAGATTATGGAAGATTTGTTTGAGGGAACAAGTGGCGCTTCTGTGCAGATTGGAATACTGTCCAGCGTCTATTAGCAAGCCCAGAACACAAAAGCCTTCTTAACTGTTCCTGATGGTATGGAAAAATGAAATCTTAGAGTAACCCTCGTTACTCGCTTTCTCACCACAGGAATATAAAGCTGCCACCGACAAAGCTAAGCCTTTTCTGTTTCTTGCTTTTTGGCCGCTGAAATGCAGGTGCAGTTCAGCTTAGCTTCTGCAACTCACCACCTCTCATGAGATACCATACCTTTTATGCATTTTGGAGTTGGCAGAATGAGAATGCACCAGCCTGTCCAATCAAAGTTCTGTGCTAGCACTAAATGAACTTAGCACCTCTGTAACTGAGCTACATGCTGCAGAAATCCAAAAGCAGATTCCAACCCAGTATTTTAATGCAG
This sequence comes from Bufotes viridis, assembly GCA_033119425.1. Taxonomy (NCBI): domain Eukaryota; kingdom Metazoa; phylum Chordata; class Amphibia; order Anura; family Bufonidae; genus Bufotes; species Bufotes viridis. The sequence continues at coordinate 24,181 of JAKVIS010002131.1, forward strand.
CTATAGTGAAAAGTGCTCATAAACTAGGTTTTCTCCTTGCTGACTTCTGTGGTTGCAATTGAATCCCTTGCCAACATTTCTTATTCATTGAAATGACAGCTGTGTTTAACTGCAAATCAAAATGGCAGCCTCCAGAAAATCAATATGGCAGCCTCCATAAAAATTTCAATAGACGGAACACTGAGCGTGTCACAATGGAACCCTTCAGCATACATGGATGATGACATCACAATGGACCCTTGCTGTTTTCCTCCCTGGCAGCAGCCATGATGCTTCATTCTTCAGTCAGGTGTGGATCCATGCACCTCAACAGGTAAGGGCACCAATCAACAGGTAAAGGCACGTTTTTGTGTGTGTCAAACGATGGTGTCAGATTATGGAAGATTTGTTTGAGGGAACAAGTGGCGCTTCTGTGCAGATTGGAATACTGTCCAGCGTCTATTAGCAAGCCCAGAACACAAAAGCCTTCTTAACTGTTCCTGATGGTATGAAAAAATGAACTTTTAGAGTAACCCTCGTTACTCGCTTTCTCAACACAGGAATATACAGCGGCCACTGACAAAGCTAAGCCTTTTCTGTTTCTTGCTTTTTGGCCGCTGAAATGCAGGTGCAGTTCAGCTTAGCTTCTGCAACTCACCACCTCTCATGAGATACCATACCTTTATGCATTTTTGGAGTTGGCAGAATGAGAATGCACATGCTTGTCCAATCAAAGTTCTGTGCTAGCACTGAATGAACTTAGCACCTCTGATACTGCTCTACCTGCTCCAGGAATCCACAAGCAGGTTCCAACCCAGTATTTTATTGCAGCTATGATGAAAAGTGCTCATAAACTAGGTTTTGTCCTTGCTGACTTCTGTTGTTGCAATCAAATTCCTTGCCAACATGTCTTATTCATTGAAATGACAACTATGTTTTTACTGCAAATCAAAATGGCTGCCTCCAGAAAATCAATATGGCAGCCTCCATAAAAATTTCAATAGACGGAACACTGAGCGTGTCACAATGGAACCCTTCAGCATACATGGATGATGACATCACAATGGACCCTTGCTGTTTTCCTCCCTGGCAGCAGCCATGATGCTTCATTCTTCAGTCAGGTGTGGATCCATGCACCTCAACAGGTAAGGGCACCAATCAACAGGTAAAGGCACGTTTTTGTGTGTGTCAAACGATGGTGTCAGATTATGGAAGATTTGTTTGAGGGAACAAGTGGCGCTTCTGTGCAGATTGGAATACTGTCCAGCGTCTATTAGCAAGCCCAGAACACAAA